>CM016564.1:15863969-15996951 GCA_003412495.2 Echium plantagineum
ATACATAACCATGATTTGGCTTTGTACGGAGAAGGTCATCCTCTTGGAAAGTTGACAGCAGATGAATATTTAGAGGTGTGTGAGTCCAAAAAGTCTAACGTGCGCCCTAATGACATTCTTTCTAAATTGAGACGGCGCGACGAAAACAATGTTAGCACACAACGCCACATTCAGAATGCCCTCATAAAGTTTCAGCTGCACGAACGACAAGGAAGGTCGCCACTACAACAATTTTTGAAATTATTGAAAGATAACAACTATTATTTCCAAGTCAAGAGATCCCCTGATTCAAATGTTGTTGGTGATATATTCTTCTCCCATCCCGTTGCTTACAACCTACTCAATTGCTTTCCGTATGTGATTCAGGGAGACTGCACCTACAATACCAATTGTTATGGGTTGTCATTTTTGCAAATTGTTGGTTTCACGTCAACTGGAAAGAATTTTACAGTAGCTTATGCTTTCCTAGACCATGAAAGGATTGAAAGTTACAGATGGGTATTAAACAATCTGCGCAACCTCTTCCAAGAAAATTCCCATCCAATTGTTTTCTACACAGATGCAGATCAGGCTTTCGTCTCTGCTGTGAGAAGTGTATTTCCAGAGACCAAACATCATCTATGCCGGAGGCATCTTGAAGTGAATGTAAGGAAAAAAGCTCTTGAGATTTCGGGTAATAAAGAGTTTTCGGAGAGTTATATGAGGAAATTCAACCACGCAATTTCTGCACCCAATGTCAAACTCTGGATGCAACGTTGGGGCCAAATAGAAAATGATTATGCATCCTACCCCAGACTCTTAAATTACACAAAAAGTCAATGGATCAACAGATATTTCCAAGCAATCTCTTCAATATATACTGATCATGTCCTACACTTTGGGACAAACACAACCAACAGAGTTGAAAGTGAGCACAACAGGCTCAAGAAAGCACTTAATAATACCCATTCAGCATTTGACACTGTTTTCCATAAGGCAAATGAGGTGATGAAGATACAAATAATAAAGATAAAGGAGAGTATGGAGCTTTCTAAAAGTAGACTACCAGTTGATATGATTGGGGAACATTTGTTTGATGATATATTGGGAAAGGTGTCTCACGTAGCCTTGGATCTGGTTAGAAATGAAATGAGACGCAATGAACAACAGAGTATTGGGTCAAATGCAGATTTGTGTGGTTGTTACTACCGACGTACACATGGCATTCCTTGTTCCCATGAGATAGCCCTATCACACTATTTGGGGAGGAGCATTCGCCTACATGATTTTCACGATTTCTGGAGGAAGTTAGATATTGAGATCGATGCTTCTGCACATGAGCCGTTCATTACTAGTGATGATATGCAACAGGCATGGACCGAACTTCAAAATGCCCCGCCTACACTCCAAAGACAGCTGTTTAGGTCAATTAATGAATCCTTACACCCAGAGCTTTCAAATCTTGAATTACCACAAATGATTTCGGATCCATCATCTTCTAAAAAAACCTCTAGTACAAGAATCCTGTCTGGTTGGGAACTAACTGCCCAAAATTATGGAGTTTCACATCATTCGACTTCTGGAAAATCCTCTAGGTGTTCCACCATTGCGTCTTCCCAGTTCAGTCAAATGTCCCCAGGTTCCATTTCAAACGGTTCACCGATGAACACTTCCTCTCCAACAACTCCAGCAACTCCTTCAACTCCTATGACTCCAGCAACTCCTTCAACTCCTATGACTCCAGCAACTCCTTCAACTCCTATGACTCCAGCAACTTCAGCGACTCCCACTTCACGCCCCCCCAAAAGTCCGGGCATTATCAAGGGGGGAATTTCAAAACCTGGCCGGGGTCGGGGTCGTGGTCGGGGACGTGCTCGTGGCCAGGGTGCGCCAGTTGCTTGTCTCCAGATGTCTCAGTATTCTTCTGATTTGATCCCATTCATTATTCCATGTGTCCGTGGATTCAGAGATGTGAAAGCAGATGGAAATTGTGGGTATAGGGCAGTAGCACTACAGATTTATGGGAACGAGAATCAGTGGCCTCTCGTGAGAAAAGACTGTGTAGTGGAGCTAATGCAAAATCAGGACTTCTATAACACCATATTACCTGGGATAGACGCCGTTACATTGATAACACAGATTTCTCACGCTGGCGACGGTGTTGCCCCGACGCATAAATGGATGTCCTTGCCGGAGGTTGGACATGTAATAGCTACTAAGTACAACGTGGTGTTCCTCTCTTATGGCCTGGCTGGAGGAATCACATGTCTGCCAGCCTATGTCAAACCAGGTAATGGCCCTCCGACGGACACCTTGGTGGTGGGACATGTCTCGGCTAGTTCGCATTTCATACTGGTAAGTTCATTATACTTTTTTTAGAACCCATTTAACTAAATATGAAACTTAACTTATTTTTTTAACATGTTGTTTTACTTTTGCAGCTTCAAATGGAGGACGTCCAAATACCTATGGCGCCTCCTGCATTGTACTGGGAAGATGGTCATGATCCAAGTGCAGATAACCTTATCGCGCCTTACAGATCCAACATTGTTTTCTACAATCAACTACTTGATGCCATGAGACCTTAGTTAATTTCATATGATGTAATTTATTCTATTTTGTTTTTATTTATTTGTAAACAAATGTGTATTAGGAAAAAAAAAAAAAAGAAGAAAAGAAAAGAAAAAAAATAAACTTAGAAAATCGAAGTAGTTTAAAGTATGTATTAACACTCAGGCAAGGCCTGCTTATAGTAGAACACGGTGGCGTCTCGGAAGGAGACACACTAAGACTGGATTAAGCTTCGGCCGAACCAGTATAAAAAATATTTCGTGTTATTTACTTTATTTGTCATTTATTTGCTATTTAATCGTTTTATATTTTATCAAACAATTAATAGAACTATCTATATAATACAAGAATTTCACACGTTTAACAAAAATAAAAATCTTTACGTTATATTCAACCAAAACCGTACTAAGCGTCGAAAAGTAAAAAATGTTAGATTTTATCATGAACCAACGGATTCAATAACACTTTGGAATATTGAAAACCAGAAACCAACGGATGAAAATAAGGTAACTCACTAAAATCTGCGTGTGATTATATCATGAAAAAACCATCTTTATGTTACTCTTACACGTTCAAATGACACTTTGTAATATATTCACCAGAAATCAACGGATGAAAATATAGTAACTTATACATTCTATCGTGTGGTTATATCGTGAAACAAGAAATAGTATGATACTCTCACACGTTTGGATGATAATATAAAATTTCAGGTTTACAAAGTTACGTGTGAAGTTGTCGTAACTTTGTAATAGTTACGTTACTTTCACACGTAAAAAAAGGGTAAAAATGACCGAATCTCGTGCCTTGGAAATAACTGCCTTGGAAATAGGCTTCTCCTGTCGAACCATCCATTGCCTAATCCCATTTCTTCTTACACTACGACCTCTTCCACTAAAGCTTTTGTTCCTCATTTTCAATCTTCCTTTTCTTGTCTTCCACCACCCTCTCTCTCGCCCTTATCTTCCTCTTCTGCTCTTTTTTCGACAAACTTTTCATCAACAAAGCTAATCAACCATACCCTTTTCACTACTAAGCAAAAAACCAAGGTTTGCATTATCACTATTGTTTTCTTGCATGTTCTCTACAGTCTACCCACTTTATTGTTATTTTTGTTATTGTTTCAAGCCACTTTATTATGTAATTCTCTACTCATCTGTTTCATTTTGTTGCAATTAGAAGTTGATACACTCCCTCCATTTCAAATTATATTGCAATTTTGAATTTTGATGATTGCTTTTGAAGTTCTTAATGGTCTGTGGAGTCAGAATTGTTATGATCTTTGATTATTGGATATAATGAAAAAACTCAAAGTGACCCATTATAGTAGATAGGCTTCTTATCGATTGTGAGGTAGTAGATAGTGTCTGTACTTAACTTATCTGTCAATTGGGTAACAACCTCCCTCGTAGGGCTAATTTGAGTACTATCTGACCTCTCTTAGCTCGTTTAGGCAAGAGCTATTCTTTAGAGACATTAGAGCATGTTGATGACGTTGATCTTTGACTTTTAAACTCAAATAGCTTTTTTTTATCGTACGATATTTGGTTAAATAATAAATTTCATGTTAACATGATAATTTTGATTCAAAGTTTTTTAGTCATGACAATTGAAAAACAAAATGAACTATCTTTTGGAAAAGGAGTGAGCATTATTGTTTTTTATATAAATTATTTGATTCATGTTTTCAAACTTGGATATAGAAAAAATTAGAATTGTTATTTTTTTATCGAAATTATTTTATTCTTGTTCTCGAAGTTGGATATAGGAACAGTTAATATTGTTAGCCTTTTCTGAATTATTCCCTAAAAAATAAAATCTTTTTTGCCCTTGTCTTGATGTTGGAAGTAGAGATTTCGGGTGGTTTCTTCTCAAAATGAGCCATTAAAGGTGATGATATCAGGTGCCCCTGCATCTGGCAAAGGAACTCAATGCGAGATGATTGTGAAGAAGGTATTCATGAATTTATTTCGCTGATCTTATTGTCTTGTTATGTCGAACATGGTTATTTATATTGGGGATCATCTGTAGAATTCACTGAGCTCTACCTTTTGCAGTTTGGGTTAGTGCATGTATCAACTGGAGATCTTCTAAGAGCTGAAGTAAGTGCTAGCACAGATATTGGTAACAAAGCTAAGGAGTATATGAACTCCGGTCGCCTTGTGCCAGATGAGATTGCCACTCAGGTATGGTGTGCTTCATTGCCACTTTCGTGTTTTACGTGTTGGTCACTTGTAATTAGTTTGTTGTTGTTGAGGATATATTTGACAGATGGTGCAAACACGATTGTCACTACCAGATGCAAAAGAGAGAGGGTGGCTATTGGATGGCTATCCACGGAGTTTGTCACAAGCAGAAAGCCTGGAGAAAATGAACATTAGACCAGATATTTGTATCATGCTAGATGTATGTGCTCTTGTGAGGTGTTGATTTAATCAGACTTCTCTGACATTTCCTAAACCTCGCTTGCTGGAGATGCATATTATCTGATATTTGCTTGCCTTATATATGCTAGTGGCCTTTTTATATTCAAATACACTTTGTAAACTGCCAATCCCTCTTCTGTTATTATGTCTTCATCCTGTGATTTCCGTAGGTGGAGTGAATATGTAGCCAGTCTCGCCTATAATTAAGTAGGGGCATATGGTTTCATGCATCGATCTAGGTGACAAGATGCGTGTCCTACATTTATTAGGAGTTTAGGACAGTTGTATCCACGTTACTTGTGCTAGTAATTCCATTACATTAGTTGAGACAATTAAGTTGCAACATCTTGCTATTGGCTCAATTCATGCTCTCGCGTGATTGTGACTTACAGAAATATTTCTTGTTTTAGGTTCCTGACACGACTTTGATTGAGAGATGTGTTGGCAGAAGACTAGATCCTGTTACAGGAAAAATTTACCATATCAAATACTTCCCACCAGAAAATGAAGAAATAAAATCAAGGCTTATAACTCGTCCCGGTGACACAGAGGAAAAGGTATCTTTATCTTGCTCTTGATAGCATATTACTAATCGTGCATCTTCCTGAACCCATGATGTGTTGTGGAAGCAGGGGAAAAAAAATCAAGTCATCATATATTGAGATACATTGAGCATGAACACTTGATGTTATCATAATAGCAGAAAACTGTTTCCGTTGACGGCTCTCATTATAAATGACTA
The DNA here is from genome assembly GCA_003412495.2 of Echium plantagineum. Classification (NCBI taxonomy): domain Eukaryota; kingdom Viridiplantae; phylum Streptophyta; class Magnoliopsida; order Boraginales; family Boraginaceae; genus Echium; species Echium plantagineum. Next base: position 15,869,688 of record CM016564.1, read on the forward strand.
GTCATCTTATTTAAAGGGGAACTGTGTATATTAAATCTTGTGAATCAGATATGAAGTGATACATTTGCCTTAATCAACATATCAATAATTTTGTCTGAAAGGGAAAACAAATTAAGTACTACTACTTAACTAGGTGATGCCTTGACACTGATAACCAAGTGCAAATGCAATGAGTTATTTTGCTAGAACGTGCAGATGTCAAAAAAATGTATGTAAAATTATTTGTCTCAGAAATATATACTTGGATTTACAATTAACTTTTTACGTTTTAGGTGAAATCACGTCTACAAATATACAAGGAAAATACAAACGCTATCATATTAACTTATGGGAAGATACTGAAAAAGGTATCTAAACATCCAAGTTAAACATGACTTAATCTTTACTTTTCTGGATCAACCTCTATATGTTATTTACATCGGAGTCTTTGGTCAAACAGCTTAATGGAAACTGTCCCAAAGAAGAAGTTTTCTCCGAGATAAGCAGCCTATTGACTGATGTACACAAACAAAGAGACGATGAAACAAAATTAGGTAACTGTTCAGGTGCAGGAGCCATATATTTGTACTGAGAAGTATGCAAGAACTATTTAACTATTAGTAGGTATAATTGAAAACCAAATTAAAGAATGACTCAATTTTATCTCCTGGCACCCTTGGTAGGCCTAAGTGAACTTCATTAAATCTTCTCATCAGGGAAACTGGCAGGGAATGGAAGCTCTCCTGTCGAGGTTTCTTCAACTAAAGTATTGAACAGTCGGTTAGTCAGATTATCTTTCTGACATTAGAAATATTTTTCTCACATGAGATGACTTGAAAAGTTTGAAATCACGAAAAGCTAATGGATGCCTCCTTTTAGCCTTGAACAGGAAAACTGGAGAGGGATACCTACAAGATTAAATAATATTCCTCATTCCAGAGAGATAAGGGAGTACTTCTACTATGATGTGCTACAAGCCACAAAGAAAGCTATAATAGCTGGGAAAACTCGACTCAAGGTAATGAAGTGTGTGGTTGTGATGCTTCATTAAACATGTGACTTCGCTCTAGATAAATTATTAAGTATCCTCACATGAAACTAATATTTTGCACAAAGAGGAGATTTTTTTAATTAGTTTTTTTTTGAAATGTAAAAGAGGAGAATACTTGTCTTTCTTCACTTTTTGTTTAAAATTCCGTTATGCTAATCAATAGATTTTTTAGAACGAACTCATGTCAGTTGTCTATTTGATGCTTGAAAACTGTTCATGAATGGAGACTAGTTCCAGAAGTCATTTGTTAAAGAAAACACTATATCAGTACGCGAGAGTTTGTAGAGCTTTCTTAAAGAGCTTATAAACATCCCATTTCCAAAGTAATGAGAACAGCTCCAAGGAACATAATGGACAACACAATGTAACTTTGCAGAATAAGTTATGAAGTGTACATTGAGATTTATTTGAAAAAGGAGAAGACACCAATACTTTACCGACATTGAAAAAGAAAGAGAAGACCCAGACCGAGGATTATGTAGCTATTTATTAAGACCTTCGATAATGTGTACTTTATTTTCTGATTGCTGTAACTGATGAGATTCTACCGATGTTAGTTTTAATCTCGTACTAATATTAATGCTCTAAACTTACAGGCAGAAATCAATATCCCCGAGTTCAATCCTGAAATGGTGAGGATTGCGTTCATTCATTTTCCATTTGTTAGCCTCAATTGATCATATGTTATGCACAGGATGTTTATCGAATAGGTTCTCTGATGGAACTTGTTCGGGTTCTTGCCCTTTCTTTCGCAGATGACGGAAAACGTGTTAAGGTGCAAATATTATGACCATTCTTGTAAAATCTGTTAACTCTTTAAAAGTAGCTTTTGCAATAAGCCTCCAGATAATCTTTATAGGTATGTGTGCAAGGGTCAATGGGTCAAGGAGCACTAGCAGGTATACCATTGCAACTTGCCGGGTCTAGAAAGATCCTGGAATACATGGATTGGGGTGATTATGGTGCCAAGGGTACTTTTATCAACATAGGCGCTGTAGGTATTGTACTGACTATATAATCATATGGCTTCTCCGGCAAGTTATTTAGCTCCCGTTGTCTTTAATGCCAAATATGCCTGCTATGCATAACTGTCCTTCATGAAACATCAGTATTCCATTTATCAAATAAATTAGTAGCTTCCTTGTCAGGTTGAGAGTGCTTACAAATTTCAATTCATATATGATTTATCTACCAACCTTTTCTGGCCATTATATCGCCCCATTATGTGTGTATGTCACGGACATGTATGTTTCAATTAGGAGTAGAGTAGAAATTACTTAGGGCAGGCAGGTAATGTAAGCCTGCTTATTGTATACATCATGAATCTACAAAGGTGGAAGAGAAAGATAATGCCAGTCATAACATTTGAGATTTGAAATACTATTGTTTTATTGAGCAGGGTACTTGTGAACATGCATTTATTTTTCTCATATCAGACGGCCTTTCCTCTATATAGGCAGTAGCTAAATGCCTGCTATTAAAAATCTACATTCACTTCGTTGCAGGTGCACAAGAAGTTGACGATCAAGATGATATCTTTATATTAATTGCTCCTCAAAATGCAGTAGGGAATTGCATCATCGACGTAAGTGCTTAATGCAATTGCCTCATAACTCATAACATTCCGAGCACATCTTCAATCTTCATCGAACATTCTATCACATCCAGGATATGAAAGCTATGACTGATGCTGCTGGTAGCCGCCCCGTTATACTTATTAATCCCAAGTTAAAGGTTAGTTTGTGGTAAATGCAAGGAGACTTTCTTGGTAATGTGCATTATAGTATGATACACTAAATGTAAATCTAAAGCTCCTGGGCACAAAAAGACTCCTTACATTGATGGTGCCTTTTTATGTTTGTGGTGATTTCCCACTCTCAACGAGTCACAACTTCATACTCTCCTAAAAACCAGATGGCATCTCAAAGACATGCAATGATCTAGGAGGCTACTCATTTTTAATGCATTTATCTCTTTCTAGTCGATATTAATATTCCCTAGTACAAAACTACTAATGACTCCCCCTCCTTATGACAGGATTTACCTGCATCAAGTGGCATTATGCAAGTAAGTTCTTCTACTGATAATTTCTATTGGAAACTTCCAATCGATCAGCATCTTCTAATTTTTTAGATTTACTTTATTTTCAGACTATGGGACGCGAGAAGAGACTTGAGTATGCTGCATCATTTGAGCTGTATTATATTTTTCGGCTGCTTTACTACGCAGGAACACAATATCCTATCATGGGTGCTCTGAGGTAAAATTACCATCAATACTCTTCACTTGTAATTTTTATCTCCTGTCTGTATGCACTATCATGTCCATATGACAAAAAATTCCTTCCAGTTCTCACATTTGTATATCGTAATTGAAGTGGAGTAAATTAAACATGCACAGCTTTCATGACTAGCTCCTCTTAACACCAAACTTTGGAAGCTCATATTCCGCTCGTCGACAATAAACTGAAGTTGAATGTGTTCAAGAGACGATCATCTTCTCTATTACACCTTTAGATTGATAACGACACTTTACTCATTCGACCGAAGTTTCTCAATGTACATGAGATATTCAGTAAGCTGTCTATATTACTATTATCAGAGTATTTATCCGAAGTTTCTCAATGAACCTTGGTATCTGTTATTTGGCACTAACATCTAAAGGATAACAATGCTCTTGCAAGGGGATATGACACTAACACAATACTTGAATGAAACCAATTATGGGCAATTCTTAATTAAATGAGTCAAAAGTTGAAATTGTAGAAATTTCAGTTTCACGTTTTTGTGTTATGCTATGACAGGATGGCATACCCAAATGATTACGAGCTATTTAGAAGGGTAGATGAATTGCCAGGGAAGGAGAAATATGTTCTACTGTCAACTTTCCCAGAGAGACCTACTGGCGTTGAAATAAACGATGCTTTTGATGGAAAACCAAGGTAAAATTTATCCACCTTTAGCCGTATACGTTTAGAGTCTTCTCATACATGCTGATAGATTGTCTAACCATATGTTCTTATTTTGCAGGAATCGGAAGAAATCCTCTGGGATCTGGTAAGTAGTTCTATTTACATTTCCTTCCTCCTTGGATAGTTGGATAGCTCAAATTTGGTTAAAAATGTTTATATTTCAGGGCATTTCTGAGTGGCATGTTGTCATAAAGGTAAGCTTCAGCCATTCTCAAGATCATCAGTATGTAATAGATATGGATGCTGATACCTTGAAGAGCTTTCTGAATTTACTCGATATTGGTGAAAATGCAGATTTTATATTCTTCAACTCTTGAATTTAGTGAAATCAAATTCGTTGCTTGGAAAATCAAGTTTGAGGAGAATTTTTTTCTTCTAGTGTTAAACTGACTATCGCTATTCATTCATAAACTATAGAAATTACTATAGGTACAACTGAATTAGGGGATACATGCACAGCAAATGAGAATAGTCCAAATGAACGTAAATGCAAAGTTAGACCAAGGCAGATTCAGGAATTATACCAAAGATGAAAGGACTTACAGTTTATGGGCTTAATAAAATGAATGGTTTAAGACAATATTGAATGAAGTCGTCGTATTCATATAGTTGAACCAATTTAATGAATGGCATCGAAGCCTTCATTGAGTGTTATGGCTTTCAATGGCATCCTAATGTTTTTCAATCTTGTCTTATGAAGTGTTATAGCTCTCGATGAGGCTCTCCATGACGTCTCAAGTTGTGACCACTGAAGGTCAGCGAGACCTCCATCGTGGGGCGGTTTCCTCGATGCATGTCTCGATGGTTTTATTTTCTTTTGTTTTCATCTAACTACTAAAGTAAAGAACATCACTTTGAGACACACTTACTTTTACATCTTAGATTGTGAAGAAATTTTCATACAGCTAAATATTACTACTCTTATTCATCCATTGAGGATACTATTGATTAAGAGCCTTTCCATGTTCTGATAAGTGGAATCCAAGGGAGATTGTTAGTAGCTTCTAGTGGCATCGCCAGAAGGTGTTCAAGGTTCGGTTGACCATGGGCAGAATTGCCAAGGTTGCTTGAGTTGTTACCTGAGTGGTAACCTATAGGCTTACCTAAGAGGTTGCCACTAACTAAATCAAACTACAATTGAGTAGCACTTCTTTAGGTGAGACTAACAATTAGGTTAAAATATAATATTATAACAAATCTTGAGATTTTTATTGATGAAGCTATCATAATATATACACATGGCGAATTATAATACACGCCTAACTCCAAGGAAGAGGTTTAGGAAATTGCCCTAAACGAAATCAAACACTCTGGTAAGGATGAGAACAACAATGGGCAAAACATATTCCTAAGATTATCATATATGTATGAAACTTGTAAAATTAATCATAAACCACTCATCTTATGATGCTCAAAACTAAATGAAGAAGCAGTAGGGGGGGCATATCTCGATGAGAAACCAAAATCTTCTTCATCACCTTCACGATCAAAATTAAGTTGATAGCCTTCAATATCATACTGAAACTTCTTACAACATTTTGTTTGTTTTCTTGCAAAAATATTATCCAACTTAATCCTCTTGATCAAATTCTTCATCTTCTTGGAAAATACCCAAATTTCTTGAGGACCATTTTGTTGTTCTTGATGATCATCATCTCCCAATAATATTGACCTGCTTTGACTTTGAACATCTCCAGAATTGTTTCTTTTACTACCAAAACAAAGTAAGTAATGCAAGAATATGCATGGGCAAGATGAAGAGGAAGTTGACTCCGAATAGTTTTCCATAATATTGTTTTTCTTGAATTGTAGAAAGTGTAATTGAAGTTGTTTGATCGAGTAATGAATGGTGTGATGCGTTATTAGATTTTTTATAAAGTGTCGAAGTAATAAGAAGTAATGAATATTTGTGAAGGAGGTTGGGGATGAATATATAGTGATGTAGTGAATGTTCATGTTGGCCCTTGAGTGCGTGTATAGTCAGCGTGAAATAAGAGTTGCATGTAAAGTGAAGTGGATGATGATTGATGAATCCAATTGGGGATTATTCTTTTATTTTCGTCGGCAATCACTTTATGGTCAACATTAAAATGAATCTAGTACACCTTCTAGCACATGGTTTGAGGTATATATAATTCCAAGGCCCTATTTTCCAAGGCCCCAACGAACCAGTGAATTTAAGGTTGGATATTCATTCCAACCAATGAATTCAAGGTTGGAATGAATATCCAACCTTAGATTCACTGGTTCGCTATATAATAATGAAAAATTGAATTGTTATTTAGAACCGAACCAATGAATCTGAGGTTGAGTATTCATTCCAACCTTGAATTCATTGGTTGGAATGAATATCCAACCTTAGATTCACTGGTTCGTTGGGCCTTGGAAAGTAGGGCCTTGGAATTAGTTTTTACCATGGTTTGATTATGAAATTTTATGATTTTAATTAAGTACTTATCTTTAGGAACAAAATTTAATTTCACATGAATTATAAGTAACCGAGTATTGTTAGACGAGGATATCTACCCTATATTTAATTGGGGAATGGGAGAATTGGAAGTTACATTTACATGAAAATGAAGTACTATATGCTCATATAACCAATGAATAAGTGACATGTGTTTTTATTAGAAAAAATAACTTTCATTCAACTATTCATCAAGTAACTTTAACTAATTGTATATTTTTGTATATAATATTGATGTATTTATGTTCATTTAAATTCAGTTTTCGATTGTATATATATAGATATAAAAGGTTTTTTTCCAATATCTAATTATTAATTTTACAAAAAAAATAATTGTATAAGAAAAATGACTTTACACTGGATTGTGTACAAACGGCTAGTTAGAAGTAATTGTTTAAATGATTTTAGTAATTGAGTCACTGTTGTATTTTGTCCCTGTAAGTATTATTGATGTGAAAATGATCCTTGTAAGTGTGTAGTTGGTGCGAAAATAGTTCATAAATTAACGGTTCTGTTAATTATTAACGGTGTAAGTTTACTTCTGAGACACTTTTATAATTTTGAGACAAATAATAATAATTTAAATTTATGTCATATTTTCTCCTTCCAATCCCTCCTCCCCAAAACTACTTTAAATACTACACTTTAAAATAAGGGGATTGAATTATGTTTTTGCTCCATTAGGGATTATTTGCGCATCCGTACCATTTACAAGGACTAAAATGTAAAATGATTTATTTACTATGCCCATTTCAACAATTACTTTGAGAATATTACACGAAGGAGTTTTGCGTGACACCCTTAGCAAATACTAGCATTGATCAAATCATCAAATTATTTTTGAGAAATGCCCGAACCAATTGTATCTAAATTGTAAGTGATATGAGATTGATTGTAATTTTTGAATGATCGAACTTAAGTACACTATATTAATCTACATTTGGGTCCCTAATGGAGCTCCATCACACAGCATTATGCACTGTACTGAAACACTTTGTTTTTCCGCTTACGATCAATCTTTATATATAATTGGTCAACATTAATGGATCCCTTTCATCAGCAGCCTTATCCTATATGTATGGCTCCTTCGTCAACATGGGTGCATGTCAGCATGTGATTCAAGATAACTTAGATTCGATTAAACTGAGATCAAGAATAACGCACCCAAAAAAGCCGGATAACATCACTCTTTACTTTCTATGTTTCAACTTTATTGAAGAGTTAATGACTAGATCATTATGTACGTGTGTTTGTCTCGTATGATCAGTCGATTAATTATGTTTAACAATTTAACATATAATTCGATTGATCGACGCGTGATCAACTCATATGAGTTGTAATAGCATGTGACATTTTTTGATTTGAATTGTCATTACATTTGTAATAAAGTATATGTTGATTAAGGAATACAAATTAATACAACTATACTTATAAGCCCCTAAGTAATTATTTATTCAAATTTGACATAAATCTTTCGTTTACAATATTAATAATGCAAGTTATATTAAATAGGGATAAAATAGAAAAATATACTTTACTAAAAAATGCATTGAAATCATACAATGACAATTCACTTAGAATAAAAGTTTGAAATAGAATAATAACAAATAGGAGTAAAGGAGTACATATTAATATATTTATAAAAAGATCAGGACCATTAATATGAAGGTGCAACGTAATTGCAGCCTTCGCCATAGATAAGGGTCTAACCATGAGTCATCATCAAATTGAGAAAAGACTCTTTTTCTTGCACTGAATAATTATTTAGTCAGGATAATATTCAAGTTTTTGTGGACATATTAAACTCAATATTAAAAATTAAGTGATAATCTAAATATTTTACAAAAAACCCATCAATTTGGGCACACAGTATATTCCCAACTAAGTACTTACGGAGTATTATTAACTTGGCCTTATTACTTAGTTTTTTATGTAGGGGACTATTATATTTAACAATTGTCCATCATTTACATGAAAGTTTTCAAATTGACAATCTAACTTTCAATTGTTTTTTGGACGATATATGAATACACTAGATGTTTGATTTAGCACTACAAATTCACTTTTGATCATATTATATAATTTATTTAAATATTTTATAAACATGAAATATGAAAATATATGAATCCAATTTTATTAAATTTTAGTAATAGTTGTAATAACATCATAATATGGAAGAATAATCACTTCGAAACTAGATTGATTCCATGTTAAGCTGAAAGTTATAATTAAATTGGAACGAAGTATGATTATATATCTAATCATTGATTAAGGGGTTATTAAATTGATGGAGTATCATCTAAACATAAAATAGTAATTAATTGTGACCATTACATAGGAATTAAGTGAGATTTCATAATTTAATTATTAAAACATTAAATATGCATTAACATTTAATTTTTCTCATTATGTGACCATTACATAGCAGGAATTAAGTGAGATTTCATAATTTAATTATTAAAAATTAAATATGCATTACCAATTAGTTTTCTCATTAGGTCTTACAAGAAAATAATACTCACTTTCGATGAATGAATCACCTGAGATAGATCCGATTTTCTCATTGGTATTACTAAAAGTCTGAATTACGATAATCTTATAGTCTCTTAAGTTCTTTTCTCTTGTCTTCCGAGCTAATTTGCAAGTTGATTAAGAAGAAGCAAGATAGTTAAAAGCTACATTGTTGGAAATGTAGAATTAATAAATTTTTTCGATTTTTGAACAAATATAATGCATACATGTTATTTAATAAAAATGAGATGAAATAGTTGATAGTCAATTCAATGTATATAAATCACAAAATTATTCTCTACATACTCTTAATTTCTTTATACATTATACGAATCATAGAAGATCGGAAAATATATATTGGACCAGTTACGGTTCTATAATAAATAATAGTCATAAACCACTAGTCGTATGAGCATCATTAGAGGTAAAAGAAGAAGCAGGGGGTGCAAATCTTGATGAAAAAACAAAAGCTATATCACCATCTTCTTCTTCAGCTTCACGATCAAAGTTAAGTTGATAGCCTTCAATATCATACTTAAACTTGTTGCAACATTTTGATTTCTTTGTTGCAAAGTTGAACTTAATCCTCTTGATCAAATTCTTCATCTTCTTTGAAAATACCCAAATTTCTTGAGGACGATTTTGTTGTTGTTGATGATGATCTTCCAATAATATTGACCTGCATTGATTTTGAACATCCCCACAATCGTTTCTTTTCTTACCAAAGCAAATGAAGTAATTTAAGCATATGCATGGACAAGATGAAGAAGTTGTCTCTGAATAGTCTTCCATAATAATTGTTTTAATTTTCTTGAATTGTAGTGTGCTTGAAATTATTTGATGAAGTAATGAATTTCGAGTATAGTTGGGGTCCTATATATAGGAATGTAACGTCGATATAAAATATCGTGATGTGTGATTAGATTTTTATAAATTATCGGATCAGGATATGAAACAATTAGTTTGTGATGGAATAGTGATGTAATGAATGTTTTTTGGTGGGGCTTTAGTGCGTGTATAGTCAGCGTGAAGGCCTAATACAATGTGTAACGAGAGAAATTAACGTGTAAAGTGAAGTGGATGATGAATGATGATCAAGACTCATACTAGTATTTGTTTTATGTCGGCGATCACTTCAATTTTGGTTGGTCAACTTGTACATTGTTAGTTAGTAGACGATGTTACTCCCTTCATTATTAAATAATTGTCACATTTGACTTTTTGTGATTAACAAAACACGATTTAAAATATAAATATTTCTTTCTTTATATGAGAAAAAATATAAAAAATTGATATTCAAAAATATATAATGAGACGAATCTAACAAGATCCCACAACACTATTATTTCTTATCGTTTAATGAGAATTTATGATCAAATTTTGTAATATTTGACCAACAAAAGTCAAAATGTGACGGAGAGAATATTAGTTTATATTGACATATCGTAATGTTATTTGAATACATTACAATATAAACTTTCTTAATTTATGTACAAAATAATTAAATGATAATTAAAAAACTAATTGAATGAGTAATTACATAATTAATATTATCATACTTTAACTACCTACTCATAATCTCATATAATAATTTGTCTTTCGGTCCCTTAATGGAGGCATGCATATGCATGGAGCTCCCCACATCATCCTCACCTTTTACTTTAACTACCACTCGACTGTCTTTATGGTACATCGCCGATACCAAAGTTGAAACGTTTCTCAATCATCATTTTAATTAGTCGACCTTATCCAAAATGTATGACTATATTTTGGTGACATATGCATTGATTAATAATCAACTTAATTGAAATGACTAATTTAAGAATATCGGTGAATGAATGAAACCATAACATTCATTTTTGTTACAATGTTCATCTTATGAGCTATGACGTGTACAATTTTTATTTTACAATTCTAGATATTATCGATGAAGCTATAAGATCCTCAATGCTATGATTCGGCAAAACTCTAGGAAAAGAAAGTTGGTACATCTTCAGGATGAATCATGTTTCGATTGTGGAGATTTTGACATCAAAATAAGTATTCATCCCAAAAGAAGAGGATCAAGTGATAGAAAACAAGGGGCTCATTCGACCAGATGGAGATTTTGTCATCTAGATAAATATAATTTTTATTTTGGTCCCAAATTAAGTTGTAAATGGGTTTTTTCCTAACATAAGAATTAAAATATATGTTTTTCCCTCAAAATCAATCAATTTTCATGGATTTTTATCTATTTTCAACGTCCAAGTTAAATGAGGAAATAAACTGCACTATTTGTATCGATTACTGTGATCATTTCTGCAGACTAACCATTTGTTGAGACCATTGCAACAATTATCTTTTTTATATCATGCTTTATATTTACTTCCTTAAGTATCTCCGTTTGTGGAAAATTCTCTAGTCATTTTAGATTTTGTACACCTTTTTTATATATATAAATAGCGATAAGAGATGAGGAGTTTCGAATCCATGACCTTTTGGTCACCAACAAGAGCGTTTTGTTACTAGATTATTCGATCAACTACTCACATTGTGTAAACCCCTTTAAATCTTCGTAATGCTCATTTTATTGTCTGTCAAAATTAAAAGAAATCACAAATTATTCTCTACTCTTAGTTTATACATATGAATCACGAAAGGATGATTAATGTATAATCATAAACCACTAGTCCTATGATGATCATGAGAGGTGAATGATGAAGCAGGGGGTGCATATCTTGATGAGAACACAAAACCTATATCACCACCTTCTTCTTCTCCTTCAACTTCACGATCAAAGTTAAGTTGATAGCCTTCAATATCATACTGAAACTTCTTGCAACATTTTGATTTCTTTGTTGCAAAAAAGTTGAACTTAATCCTCTTTATCAAATTCTTCATTTTCTTAGAAAATACCCAAATTTCTTGAGGACGATTTCGTTGTTCTTGATGTTGATCTTCCAATAATATTGAGCTGCTTTGATTTTGAACATCCCCATAATGATTTCTTTTCCTACAAAAGCAGAGTAAGTAATTTAAGCATATGCATGGGCAGGATGAGGAAGGAGTTGTCTCTGAATAGTGTTCCATAATGATATTTTCTTAAATTGTGGAAATGTGATTGAAGTTGTTCGATCAAGTAATGAATTTCGAGTAAGGTTGGTGTCGTATATATAGGATTATAACGTCATGAACGTCGCGAGAGTGATTAGATTTTTTATAAACTATCGAATGAAGATAGGAGGACACGAGAAATAGTGGAGGTTGTTAGCGCATGTATAGTCAGCGTGAAGGAATATAGAAGTTGTGATGAGAGTGATTAACGTGTAAAGTGAAGTGGGTGATGAAAGATGAAGACTCAATTTGTTTGATGTCGGCGATCACTTTAATTTTGGTTGCTCAACTTGTACATTGTTAGTTTATTAGTAGGCCTTGTTAGTTTATGTTTTTAATGTTACCTTCAACACATAATTGAAAATTGAAAATAATAATTATGTGTGGTTTAGTTAAGTTGATAGTTTGGGCGCACAAATTTTTAACCCAATTCAACCCAAAATAGATTATACTAAAGTGAAATGCATGTGTCAATATCGTAATATCTTAATAATGGGAATCCCTTTTTTAATGTCGTGGTAAATATCTATTGTATTTTAATTTTTACGATGATCCATTCTCATTTCTATGTACCAGGTGATCCACGCTCCTTATGTGACTTTTTATGTATTAATAACAAATGCATGGCATGTACACTTTACCCGTAAAAATAATTTTTATCCTTTTTGACCTTATCCAAAATACATGGTTAGGGTATTATCGTGTACTCGTATTGATATGGAAGCAACCTCTCTACAACATGACTACATGAGTGCATATCATTGTCTACGGGACATAGTTCAAATGGTAAGGGACTTCACTACAAGAGTGTGTTTCTCCACAAATGTGTGGGTTCGATCTATGGCAGATGCATGAGTAATTCTGACATGAAATATAACAAAGAACTAAGATCTGACATGTTTAAGGTGGAGTTAGGTTGGACTAGATGATTATTTATTTGGGCCGAAACTATAATCTTTCTATAGACCATTATAAAAGAGCATGGTTTGTGTTTTGGTGTTTGAATGTTGAATATTTGTTTGGGCTTAATATTTATTCTTCAAATAATATAAAAGGAATTTTGAAGAAAAATTTAATTGAATTTATTGGTTTGATTACAACTCAAAATTTAGTAGTTTAGAGTTAATTTAATTGGAATTCATCTTCTTTAATTATTAATTATTGATCTTTTTTAATTATTTTTTATATTGAAATTTATTGAATTTGTTCATTCTTATCAATTTCTTTAATATTATGAGCATTATAGTTTTGGTTTAGTTTTAGTCATTTATTAATAAAATTAAAATATCAGGTTTAGAAACGACTTAAAAATCGACTTTTTTTTATCCAAACATTTTTTTAAAATTGTTAACCATACACCATCGGAATCGAAATCCCAAGTTCGTCCTAGAATAGAGCAAATAATTGGGACCCGCCTCGGCACCCACCCACCAAAATAAAAACAAAGTAACAAATAATGACAAAAAAAAAAATTGAGTGATCGCAAATGCATATTTCACCAAATTTTTTGTTTGAGGCAGAGATAGAGCATAATATAAAAAGAATGAAGCTAGGTGCGGCAGACAACATATTTAGCTCTTGAGGTAGCCCAACACAAAGTGTTTACAAATAATGTAACTAGCCACTTCTAACATTCCCCAAGATACGAGGGATTTCGACTAACTTTTTTGGATGAAGCTATGCGTAAGTACATACTCAATCATCAACTAATCATTAACTAGTTGTACTATATATTACCAAATATGTTGAAGAATAATAATAATAATAATAATAATATATAATAGGGAGCGGATTATTTGTAATGCAATCCAGTTTGGTTACCACTTCTCTATGTTTTCTAGTTTTGTTTCAAGGAGAAAGGTCAATCTAAACAATATCAAACAACATCTTGATCATTAATAAAAATGACTTTTTGTTACTCCCATCACATGATAACAAATATGACTTCTTCTCCTTTAATTTATTTGACTCGATCTATTCTTGTTGATATAATGTTGTCATTTTGGTCTTTGGCATGGATTCGATAATGGATCTGGCGTTTGTCAGTTGTGGATTATTACGCCTTGTGGTGAATCTTATAATGTCCCCAGATCAATGGTCCTTATTTATTCGGACTTGTATCATGATTCATGATCAATCCCAAAAAATGAAAGATAATGAGACTTTTTTTTGAGGTAGTTAAACCATTTTATAAATTAAAGATGGTTATGTCTGGTGAGGCTTTTATAACTAGAATTCAAAATAGTTGCATTCCACAAAATATTACAATAATTTTAGGATTATGAAAGCATCATATATTAGTTTGATTCCACAAAATATTGTAACATCTCATGACTTTATTTTTTAGCAAAAGTTCAAAGTCACGGTCCTAAAGAAGAGTATGATTATACCTAGACCAAACCTGTAAAGTAAATCCATCATTAACAATAAAGACAATAAGACATGTTTAATCTCACTATGAATATTGGTTCATTTGGTTTGCAAAAGGTAATGCATTTTACTAAGCATTAAATTCCTTCCTTGTTAACAGTTGAACCATATTCTAACTTGATTGTCATAGTGTCTATGATAACACACCGGCAAAGAGCTCAAATACAAAGGCACAACTAGCGGATCGGACGTCAAAATCTAATGGCCTTTCGCAATCCACAAAGTAACTGACGACCATCACAACCATTTCACAGCTAACCATCCGGACTAGCCAAACGTGAGTCATACCTAAGTCAGACGAAAGGATTACAGTTTAAGAAGTTATGTTGAAGTTTTTTTTAGGCTTGTTGAGTTAATACTCATTTTCATAGAACTTGTTCAGTTAAAACATAGTATTATTAAACGCCAAACGAATATTCTTTACTGAAACTGAAACCAAAACTATTACCGAAGGCACCTAAACTAAATGTACATTTTTAGGGACCCTTTCTAAAATGATGCCACTTACGGAGACCAAAATAATGCACGACCTCAGTTACAAGGATCATTTTGACAATGATCTCTAGTAATGATCCTTTGTCGAAATCGTAAGATTTATTCCTCAATAATAAAAATGTAACCATGTATTAGTCGGTATAGTTACAACAATGATGCAACTTGTACACATACCGGTTACTACAGGTATATATATTTTAGAACTCCTTCTAACAACTTATACATTTCGTTATCATTTTCAATTGGACGAATGAAAATTTGGTTACATGGACAAGTTGGTGTGTCCATTACTCTAGTAAGGATGTCAACAAATTGAATGAAATGTCAAAATTTGTATAAACTAAGACCTTAATAATAACTAGTAATCAAGTTATGAATATTCCTAATGATGCCTAGGTTTGTGATGTCTTGGTCCATAGTAATCTTCATGAATTCTTGGTAACCAATGCTTTCTCTTTGAAGAAAGCCTTCGTTTCTCCTTCCGTGAACTCTCAATCTCTTTTGCACCAATGCTCTTACTTTTAACCAAACTATTGCTACCTTCATTATTCTGCATATAATTAAACAAGATAATTAACATCTCAAAGAATGAAAATGAAAATGACAAAACAATGATCATTAAATGTAATTAATCATTTCGATCGGATGCCTTATTAATCGGATTGAATACTTACATAGTACTTATCATCAAGGTGTGAATTATCAAGTGACGCTTTCTTCAATCGGATGCCTTCACATAAATAAGGAGACGAACTTATCAGTCATTAGGTATATATATAATCGTAATGAAAAATAACAAGTAGTTAAAAACGTTAAGTATATATTACCTTGAGCTTCATGAATTATATGTGACACAACTAAAAGAGTGATCAAGATATATGGCTTCATTTTTATGAGAATTATGCAGAAGATGAATAGCTTGCTTGGAAGTATTGGAGCTAAATGAGTCGTTTGTTGGTATTTTCCCTCAATCAAAAACTGTAGTTATATATATATAATAAGTATTGTAAATGATATGTCTACATGGCTCATTATCAGGACCTATGGACAATAGCTCAAGTTACCCTTAATTCAAGTTTTTTTAGCACTTTTTGTTGGAAAAGTGGGATTTTATTACAATGGAAAAGTGGGAATCGATAATAGTAAAATAGTTTCAGGATATTTTTAAAAAGATATTGACAATGTTGATAGGTTATTATTAAGCACGTTGTTATATAGGAGGGGACAAGCTAAGGTTGGCTAACAAGATGGTGCCTCCATTTTCTTGATATTGCTTCAAACTCAATAGAAAACAAAAAGTTGGTCCTTTCATAATTGGTAGATTACACTATTATAAGAGAATTATAGTTGGTGAATTTTGTAATAACTATGTTAGGACATAATATATGTAAGCACTTTGCGACAAGTTTTTCTTAAAATGTTTTATTGCGTCTAATAAGATGTTTCAAGATCACCTGATAGTAGGAAAACATGATCGAAAGTTATTAGTTTAGTGGCGTTTATCTAAGAGGTTTTAGATGAGTATTTTAAAGATATACTTTGTAGGCTTTTGAATGATACCTTTGTAGCTTTTCAGCACTCATTCTCTTTAATTTTCAAATATTTTGACAATTGTCAACACCAACTCTCGATGGAGTTTACAACCATTATTAGTCACTTCCTAACTTGAAGTCACTTATTCGATCATCATTTGACAGTCAGCCATAAGGAATTCCATCAATATCGGTATCTGACAATCATAACTTTTTTAAAATGCTTGAAATGAAAATTATACAATCTATCCCCTTTACATACACAAACTTTTATATATTTATTTTCTAACAAATAATATGTTTTGATTCTTGTATTTAATATATGCCTAGTACATATGGTTGGCTTGTATGATGTTAGCACTTGCTAGAACAAACTATTATTGTATAAAATACTATTGTTAAGACTGCTTTAAATGAACAAGGCTATCACGTGTAAGAGTTTCGCATTTTTTATTTATTAAATTAGATATTTATAAAAAATATAAAACAAACAAATAAAAATAATAACGTTGATGATTTTACATAATCACTTAAATGTCTTTTTTAATAAATAAAATATTAAATTAATTAGATATTTAGATATATATAGATTTCTACTAAGAGTTTATTGTCTTTTTAATGAATAAGAATTACAATTCTTAATTATAATTATCATAAGATATCTTTATTTAAAAATAATAACATATACACAAATAGTCAATCGAGATATCTTTGTTATGATAGATTTTATTAAAAGATAAAGTAGGGAGTTTACACTTCATAACATAACTTAGGGAGTTACCCCATCTAACACCAACATCAAGTGGTTTTGGGATAGTATCTCATTGAACTAAGTGGTTTTGCTATAGTATCTCATTGAACTATGAAATGTGTTCTTTCTCCTCATATGAGTGTGTGATCCAGGCACACATAATAAACTTATACAACTACAAATATAATAATAAAATGACAAATTATTACATTTAATAAATTATCATCATTTCTTTTTTCCTCTTACATTATAAACGAACCCCCTTATACAACAAAACATGGAATTTGTTTGTAACACAAACAAAGAATAGTACTCCCTCCATCCCTTAATGATTGATACATTTTGACTTTACATGGTCAAACTTTATAAAACTTTGATCTATAATTCTCATTAACCAATAAGAAATAATATAGTCATATGATATCTTGTTAGATTCGTCTCAATATATAATTTTGAACTATCAACTTTTTTTAATTTTTTCATATATAGAATATAAGATATTTATGTTTGAAATCCTGTTTTGTTGACTATGAAAAGTCAAAATGTACCAATAATTTAGAAACGGAGGGAGAAAAATGAGTTTAAGCAAGGCACCAGTGACTCAGTGAGTTTAGACGTGTTAAACGAGCCAGGCCAAAAGGGCCGTCCGCAGGCCAGGGCCATTAGCTCGGTCCAGGACCATCCCCCTTAAGCCCATCTATAAATGCGCTCGATAAGGGTCTGGAAAATATTAAGAGGCTGGCCAGCCCGGCTTGTTAAGGAAGGTTGGGCACGTGCGGGCTTCATGCCGGACTGGGGCCTCTCTTAACGGTGTCAGGCCTTCTGGCCCGGCCCATTTAACATGTCTAGGTGAGTCGGTGTTGACAAATTATGAATAAATTATACATAAAAAGAACAAAGAAAAGTTTGATATTTCTAAAAACAAATTTAATAAAATAAATTTTAAATTTTTTGACTTAATGAATAAAAAATAATTTGTGATAAATGTCTAACTAAAATCCTAAAAAATCTAATAAATAGTAATGAAGGATATATTAATTTATAAAAGAAGAAACATCTACACTCATATAATTTGACATGTATAAGTGGACTAGTTAGTCGGTTACGGTTCTCTTAAGAATTTTTCTCTTAAGACTTTTCATAATGCACTAATTACACTATTCGATTCATAGATTTTGTATAAATTGCATGATAATCATTTAGAGAAATCTTAGGAGAACAAATCTTAGTAATACCATAACGTACCACATGTATGTATAAGATATTAAACTCTAATTTGCATCTATAACTACACTATATATAATTGGGGAAGGGGGAATTAGTTATTTTGTAATGAAGCCCCATGATCTATTAATTCCTTGATTGTAGGAATAGTTATAAATACAAATTAGTTTAAATTTTTTTTTATATAAATTAGTTTAAATATAAATTTAAATATATACATTATTAACGATTATTTTTTTCACAATTATTAATTTTTTATTTAATGATTATTAATAAAATGCACAAGCATCGATTGTGCCCAAAATACTAGTATACTTAATTGGGGAATGGGGAGTTCGTTATTTTTTAGTGAAGCCCCATGATCTCCAATTTCCCTTAGTTGTAGGAGTAGCTATAAACAAAATTTAATTCAAAATGACTTTTATATAAATTCATTTAAATATAAATTTAACTAAATACGTTTACATAACATATTATTATGATGCATAAGTATTGATTATATCCAAAATATTTGTTATATTTAATTAGGAAAGGGGGAACTAATTTTTTTTAGTGAAGCCCCATGTTCTAGTAGTTCCTTAATTGTAGGAGAATTTATAAACAAAATTTAGTTCAAAATCACTTCTATATAAGTTAATTTAAATATAAACTTGAATAAATATATTTACATCAGAAATTACTACCGATTGTTAATTATAATTATTAATTTTAATTTTTTTATTTAATAATTATTATTAGAATACTAAACTTAATTATTCGATACAACAAACACATGGCCGTTATATATAGCCCATGTGAAACATTACTAGAAGACTAGAACCAAATGTGAAAAGAATTTGTAAATTTTCTTTTCTAATTTAGTAAATAATTAGTTCTACAACTACTAATGAAGAAAAAATTTCAGCCAAAAGAAATCAAGAAGACATCACAAAGACACAAAGTCACAAACCCACTTATATTTACATTTACACTATATTTAATTGGGGAAGGGGAATTAGTTATTTTTTGGTAAAGTGCTATGATCACTAATTTCCTTAATTATAGGAGAAATTATAAATAAAAATTAATTCAAAATGACTTTTATCTAAATTAACTTAAATATAAATTTAAATAAATGCTTTTACATAACACATTAATAACGATTATTTTTTATAATGATTAATTTTAAACTTTTTAGTTAATAAGTATTATTATAATGAATAAGTATATATATGATTGTATCCAAAATACTAATAAATAAAGTAACAATACTTTTCACCAACTTTGTAATAAGATATTTCCGTTGTGATAATGGTAGCATGGTTTGCAAAACTATCAATAGTCAAGTAATGTAACAATTTTATGCAATAAATTGTAGAATGCATATGAAAATAATGTGGCAATTTTATGCAAGTGGGTTTCTGATAGACGGACGAGATGAATCTAATGGGAACAAATCAACGGCCCGGATCAAAGTAAACGGGACCCCTTGAAAGCTACAGTGATGGAAAAATGTCAGCACCTCAATATTGAAATGTTCATTTTTACAAAAATTGAAGACTAGGACTCCTTCCAATTCGTTGACTCAATTGGTATAATGTTAGCAATACCAATAATGCACGTTGTCTTATCATCTTGCTCCCTCCATCACTAATTGATTGATATATTTTGACTTTCATAATCAACAAAATATGATTTAAAACATAAGTATCTCTTACTTTATATATGAAAAAATTATAATAATTTAATATTTCAAAAATATATATTGAGAAGAATCTAACAAGATCTCACATGTCTATATTCTTTCCTATCATTTAATGATAATTCTTAATCAAATTTTTTAAAATTTGACCACAAAAGTAAAAATGTACCAATCATTTGAGGACGGGAGAGTATTATATTTTAAAACACCTATCTACATCTCTATATAAATCATGCATTCATCTTAAATACAACATGCAAAATTAAAACACCCAAAAAACCATCAATAATAAAGTCCCCAAGTGTCCCAAAACGATGTCCACAATCTACCGTTGTTTCCTCCCCCTCCTCTCCCTCCTCATCTTCATCACCGTAGCACCCCCCCTCTCAACATCAGCAATACCCTCCTCATATTGGCAAGGCACAGTCTACGCGGATATCCCCGACGTCGCCCCGGAAAAGGCCTTCTCATACATAGCAGACTACTGCAACGTTTACAAAATCTACCCCATCGTAGCCTCTTTCTGCATAAAGGGTGACCCCCAACACCCCAAAATCGGCGACAGGCGGTTCACCGCAGTCTTGGTAAATGGCACAAGTGTGAACTGGGAGAAACATAGGTTGGAGAAATTGGAGAAAGACAAATTGTCGTTGACCTACAAGATATTGGATGATAATGTTTTTATTGACTACTATAGGGCGGCGCTAACGGTGTTGCCACCAGCAGAGAAGAAGGCGGGGAGTTTGCTGATGTGGCATTATATTATTAGTCCAGTTGTGGGGTTTACGCCGGAGACTGCTCACCAGCTTCTTCAATCGCTTGCTATCCAAGTTGCTGGAAATATTGTCAAAGTTTCTAAGTCTACTTGATTTTTTATTTCAAGAATATAATTGTGAAAAATGTAATGAATTTAATTTTTATTTCAAGAATTGTTTTCCAATAAATAATAATAAAATTGTATCCAGTTTTGGATCAATTAATTATGCAACTCATGATTGTAATAAATGGATGATTAGTTCACTAGTACAAAAAAAGATTTAGATGGTGCTAAAAAAAAGTTTTAGACAGAAACACAATTAAGAAGACTGTTGTCTAAACCTTCGAAGACGTTAAATATGAAACGCCATCTAATATAATGTCTATTTTTTAATTATCTTTTAATTCCCTTTTTACAGAAAATAAGTGTCGTCTAAGGTTTATTTCTATTTTTAATTTTTGACCAAAGTTCCAATTTCTTTACCCAATCTAGCAGATTTGACATATCTCAAAAATTAGTTTTAAACTCGATTTTAATATTAAAATAACACCAAAATACAATCAATCTAACACTATATTGAAAGTCATTTTCAACAAAAACCAAGAAGGAAATCAATCAATATAAAAGTATATTAAATGGATACATATTGAAAGTCATTTTCAACAAAAATCAAGAAAGAAATTGCAATCCGAAACTCGAAAAATGTTGTATAAGGTAAGAACTATTTTCGATAAAATCATTTGAAAACCACATTCGAGACCCAAGAATCCAATTCAATGAAAGGTAGAACTTGCTTACGTACACTTTATGCATCATCAAGTAAAACTTAATATAAGCGCTCCACACGTGATCTTGATACACGTTATGTCCGAATTCGTCCAATATACATCCCTACTAAAATAGTCAATCGGGATTAATTTGGGACGCAATTTGTTATCTTAAAAATGTGGAAGCCATAAGATTGTTCGATCAACATAGCCGTCTCATTTGTTTTAAATTTTAATCATTATAAACATAATTTTAAAACCAGGTCCCGCAAGGCTCGAGTCCTCATCTTGAATCTTATCCGCAGCTTGCGCAAGGCTCGAGTCCTCAGCTTGAATCTGGTACGCAGCTTGCAACAAATCGTCCGCCTTCATAAGATCGGCTAGGGTTGTACGTCTTACTTTCTCTAACTGTTTTTCTCCACCGACACAGCTCATAATACTATAAAGAGCTTCATAATCTTCATATTTAGTTCTATTGTAAAGTAGAAGAAATAGATTGGAGAATTTGAATTTATATACTGCGAATCGGCCAAATCGGAAGACCATAATTCCCATTGCTAAGAGATTGAGATGATTGAGATTGAGAATCATCCAATGGGAATAAATTAATTTGCTTCTACCATGAAAAATCCGTCCATTTTGGGTTCTGATTTTTGGAAGGGAATAGATGAGATGAGATGAGAACGATAAAAATAATAATAATTTTATTAGAGGAGGTGAAAAATAAAGATAAAATTATTATCGTAGTCCTCATGAAAAGTTCATTTGACACATTGGGTGGTTATAGGGGGTTAAAATGGTATTTCTATTTAGGAAAAAAACAATACTCGTATGTTTCTTTTTAACTGTCTTTGTAGACTTATTTTTCATTTAAAATATATTTATCTTTGTAGACTTTAAGATAACAGGCTATGGATGAAAAACATACACAAAGGTAAAATTTAGCCCTCAATCATAGCTTAAAGTCTCTTGAATAATTTTTGTCGAAGCTTGTATATGAGAGATATTTTTTAAATTATTTTTGACAGAAAAACGATAAGTGACTCAACGTTTTTGTGTATCTTTTGAAAAAAGAATTTTTTTGAAAATGTTAATGTTGATAAAACTGGGGTTTGAACTCATATTCTTAAAGATGATGAAAATGGCTTTCCAACACATTTTGAATCATCAAAATCGGAGTTTTAGCGAAACGGGAAGTTTGTCGCCAAGCCAAACTTTTTAAACTTTTTTTTGGCCCAATTTGAACATTTATTTATGTATAACCACAAACAAAATTAGAATTAACGGATCTGTTAACTTTAGAGACCAAATGTGCACCCGCTACACACTTTCAAGGACCATTTGCACATCAATTCAATTTACGGGGACCAAACTGCAACGATCACACAGTTATTAAAAATATTGCAGCAATTACCTCTTAAATATTTAGCTAGAACTGTAATATGTAAATGATGATGATGTATATTAGCTCAATTTCATAGTTTGAAGACAAAACTGAACTCTAATGTACACAAGTAACTTCGATATACGTATTTCTAATTATGTTTTGTAGAAAAAATATACCTGATTCTTTTTCTAAATTTTTTACTATAAATTAGATAACTGGAAGAATTTTATCTTAATTCTCCCTAGCTTGTTGACCGATCATTTGTTTGGACTTCAATCATGGACTAAATAATTCGTAGCATCATTACCTCGAGAGCCATGAGCATATTAAATTATAGACATGCTTTTATCTTCCTCCAACCACTAGTACAAAAAACGTCTTAGACAGCGCTCAAAAAACCTCTTAGACAGCATAAAAAAACGCTACTAAGGAGGGTGCTGTCTAAGTGAAAAACACTTAGACAGCGCGACACGGGAGCGCTGTCTAAGTCCCACTTAGACAGCGTTTCATTGAGCGCAGTCTAAGTGGGACTTAGACAGCGCTCCCGTGTTGCGCTGTCTAAGATCCTTTTTTTTAAAAATTAATTTTTAATAGTTCACTTAGACAGCACTACTATGAGCGCTGTTTAAGTTGATTTTTTTTTTCACTATTATATTGTTTAATACCAGCCCACCCTATTTTCAGCTTTCAATCACAGTAATGCTAATAAAAAACAAATATCGTACGCAGCAACCAAAATTATCATATGCATTAAAACACTATCAATTCGCATTACACTCGAACATTTTACAAACATTACAACGCAATGTATGAAAAGAGAATTATCATGTGCGAATGTAAACAATTCAAACATATTATTACAATATATCATTCAGAAACCTATTAAAAAAGTAACCACACCATTCTATCTGGACATGCTCAATCCGAGCATCAGAAAAGGAGTTACAGCGTCGATTCTGAAAATACTGAAAATTAAAAAACAACATAATAATTAAGTTAGTTAATACATTGTTAAATTTAATATTAAGTTAGTTAATACATTGTTAAATTTATCTGTTTCAATCTGAGCAATTGGTTCATCGATCTCTACTCTGTCTCCTCGTTCTGCTCAACAAGTACAGAAATTTAAAACTAAGAAAGCTGCAGTAGATGGGAACACCAATTGGAATTTTGTAACAGAAAAGAAGCAAAAAGAAACCTTACTCTTCAAAAAGGTTGCTAATGTACCATCACTTATGGATTCCCCCATAAATGGGACAACAGCATCAACTAGATCTCCTGCAGTGATGGATTTCTATGAATTAAGCATTATAGAAACTCCTGGTATGATTTGACTTCTAATACATGTAACAAGCGTGGGTGCAAATTAAAACACAGAAAAGAGCCTTGCACAACACCTAGCAATTGAGGTTCAGGTACAACTGTATAAGACTCATATATTTTCTTATATAAATATATATTATTGAGTGATTATAAAACTTCAAAATAGTAATCTATTACGACTTACCTGATTTTCATACCTAATCTAATAAGGTCGATGAAACTAGGTGGGAAATAATTTCGGAATTGAGCTAATGAATCTTTCAAACCACTAGTCCTAACACTCTCTACTCAATTCAAAACAGGGAATTAATGTCTATCATGATATCTTAACCATTATATCCAACGAGAACAAAGTGCATGCTTCCAACTCCATATAAAGCAACATCAATTCACGTTAGCTGAAAGCTTGCTTATGAATGATTCACCCACAAATACTTCAAACAACTTCAAATAAACCTACAACATTTTACTCCTAGAATATCTGGTAAATGAAGATGGGATGAAGCAAACTCAATTTCGAGCATACGAAGCAGCATATTACTTACTGTTAGTATAGGGAGAAGAGGACCAAAAATCTCCTCTTTCATGATTAAAGATTCTTCTGGGCATCCAGCAAAATAGTAGGAGAAATCTTCCTGCCACATTCACAAAAGGGAATGAATAGAAAACAGCAAAGTAAGCCAGTCGTTAGATCACATATAATTCAAGAGTATGCAATGGAGCGTACCGGTCAGGTAAGTCACTTTCACCTCCAAAGACTATCTTGCCAGACACTTTATCATCATCGAGCAATTTTTTCAGGCGGTGAAAGTGGTCAATGTTAACAATGCGAGACAGATCACTCGACTTAAGTGGATCCTTCCAATAAAATTTCTCCAAGTTGGATTTCAGAGCTTCTATCTGAAAGAGGTACATCAGAAAATGACCAATCATGCAGATCAAGCGTGTCTTGATTCATAAGAAATAAGAAGCTTTACCAACTTAGGGGCAAATTCTGTAGTTGTAATGATATGATCAGGGGAAATGCAGGCTTGTCCATTATTACATCCCCACTTGCCAGCAATAATTCTTCTTGCAGTGACCTGTCAAATGTGGTACATTATGCATTTTGATCTCTACCCAACTTAAGTTCAAGAAATTCATATGCATGTTCACATTGTGAAAGTCTGAGAAAACTCTACATTCAAGTTGGTGTCTGCATCAACAATAACAGGACATTTTCCTCCAAGCTCTAACGCAACCGGTGTCAGATGCTTTGCAGCAGCAGCTAAGATAATTCGTCCCACTTTTCCACTACCTGCAACAATTTTCTTCTAATCATGGAATATAGGAAAATAATTTAAATTATCTAGTCTTGGATATAATTGAAAAAAATCAAAATGGAAGAAATCATTTATATTCACCACTTACATGCTTATTATTG
Source organism: Echium plantagineum (assembly GCA_003412495.2). NCBI lineage: Eukaryota > Viridiplantae > Streptophyta > Magnoliopsida > Boraginales > Boraginaceae > Echium > Echium plantagineum. Next base: position 15,895,533 of record CM016564.1, read on the forward strand.
TGAAGTAGTAGGTACTCCCCTACTTACCCCGTTTAGGCGGGAGTCTCTTCAAAGACACTATGTTAGTATGCAACTTGCTAAATAATTCTCACGATCTCTGAGATGTTTCACCACCATAGCACTCAGGGTAATTATATTTGCGGCATAAAAATGCAAACCAGAAATGAAGTCTGGCAACCTTATAATACAAAAAGAGAAGCAACCATCGAAAAGCAGGTTTGCCAAAACTGTTACGTTCATTTTTTATTTTCTATTTAACGACTTCAAGTGAAGTGGAAATAAAATAAAACACCAGCTTACAACTATCTTTTGATTGAGGAACATATTCAAGATAAAGAAAGGCAGTGACAGAAAGTGAATGAACCTGTATAAAATATTTTGTCCCATCTTTGTTTCAGTAAAACACTTGTTTCAGGTATACCCCCTTCGATAACTTTGATAGCACTGCTGTCCATATAATCCCCAAGAAGCTTTGCGAGAAGCGCTGATGTAGCAGGGGCAATTTCAGATGGTTTAAGAACTACACAATTACCAGCTGAGATAGCTCCAATGACTGGATCCAGGGATAATACTGCCCATAAAGAATGTAATTGGAGTTAAGGAAGCAGATATAAACCACGTTAAGACAGGCTTTACAAACCATGAAATTGAATATCCATTAGCAATCTGGTCAGAACGATTTTTGGTTTTAATTTTGACGATGAATTAGTACAGAAAATTGAACTTGTTGTCCTTTTCTGATCACGTTTGCAGTTTCTGGCTTAATCTTGTCTCATATTCTGTAGATGTACCTCAGATGAGCTATCTACTTAAGGTAAAGTAGATTCACCAAACAAGTAATAGTCACTTAGTCATTACATGCCCAGAAGCCATTATTCCCATCCGTCCTTCTCTTCCCTCTAAGTTTTGAATCTCTTAGTTACCGGAAAAAATCAGTGTCCTAGGTAATGATCGAAAACCAGTTCCAACTTAATGCCAGATAAATAATTCATCTAATTACATAGTAGCGGTTAGTCTTTGAGCTGACTAGTGACAGAAACATGTCACATTTAGATACACAACAACTCAAGAAGAAGAAAATATGTGATCCTTTTATCATCAAATATATAATACTATAGGAAATGACAAAGCGTATGTTAAACAACCATGAAAAGAGATGCTCAACCAGTGATTGAACAGATATACAACCTAAACATTTTCAAAACTTAAATATCGACACAAATTACTAATCAATACCACTGGAGCAGAAAGGATGGGTCCACATTTGCGCAGGCCCACGTAGCTGGAAACTGGTCAAAGCTTCTCTGCAATTGAACGAAAAAATTTCAAAAACAAGGATCATCAAAAAATGTCTCAATACTACAAATTCTGTAAAACATTTTCAGGTTAAACATAATGCTACTTAACACACAAAAGTTGAAGGCATGGATCAAGGACCAATTAACCAAATACAATTTGGGAAATCCAGGTCCAACGCAGTCCCTGCCTCCCTGGCAATTAGACTTTGATCATAGAGCAAACTTAACACATACCACCAACTAAAATGTATGTAATTCTTGGAGACATCTCACAGGTAACATACAGAGAAGTGTTAACAAATGGCTTTCCGTTACAAGTACAGGTTCTCAACCAAAAACTACAAGTCTATAGGACAAAAAAACAAGTCAAAGGGATCAATTGTAACCTTGGGAGTCTCAAATTTCCGCATTGTCCTGAAAGTACGCAACACTTCTATTAGCAACTGCAAGAGGTATAACCTCAAGGAAACATAGATAGTTGCACTGTGACTTCACTAGATGATTGTCTTACCAGGTAACGTGAGATGGGAAAAATTACGAACATGACACAATCCCCTTGAGTTAGAAGCAATCTGCTTAAGTTGAAACCACAATCTTATTCAGCAAAATTTCAATTTTATTTTAATAATTTCTAAGCAAAATGCTAATAGGTCAAATCCAAATAAATATATTCAGATTCCAGAGGGACAAGGAAGATCCTGATTCCTGGGTAACTAGGTTAAGATTGTTATAACTAACAAACCAAACTTACCCTTTCTAAACTACTGTGAGATTATCACTTTTCTAAAGAGGACATTCAACAAATTTCTCAATTAAATCTGATGAATAACTGCAAGATAAGTATCTAACATGAGTGCTCCTGTATGTGAGTTAAGTTGGTTCACGTTCCCCAGAGCATGTAAGCTAACTAACAAGTACTAATTTACCACATACTTTCTCAAGCACTAAACTTGCAGCTCTCCTCAACTCTAGACGGAGCCAAGCAAGGCAAATAAATACTCAAGTTTTGCAAGAATAATCACCCAGTGAAATCAAGTTATATCAACATATAAGGGACACTATGAAATCACAGTTTCCAAAAGCTTACATATTCATGAACTCAAATTCACATTCTTCCTTAGTTCATAAACTCACATTCTTCCTTAGTTCATAAACTCAAATTTCAGTTAATTAAAGTTAATTGAAAGTCGATTTTCCAAAAGCTTACATATTCATGAACTCAAAACAACCTGCACAATCATACGGCCATGGAATTAAAACCAAAAATTTTGGAAAATCGACTTTCAATTTCAGCCAAAATTGTTTGGAAAATCGGATTTTTATCACAATTATAGAACCCTAAATTGATAAACAAAGATGTTACCTGGATTGAGGAAGAAGAACTCGACGAATAATTGACGAAGCGGACGACTTCAATCGATTTGGGGTCGAAGATGGTGGTTGAATGTGGTCGAAGTGGAGCGAGGCTACTCGTGGTGGTGGAATGTGGTGGTAGCCGATGATTTGGGGTGGTGGAATCGATTTGGGTTTTTGTACTCTGTGGTGTAGAGAATGAAGATTTGAACATATATGTATATTTGGGTAGGTTATTAGGCGAAATATTGTGTTTTGACTTAGACAGCGTGCATTAGAGCGCTGTCTAAGTATCACTTAGACAGCGCGACACGGGAGCGCTGTCTAAGTGAGACTTAGACTGCGTTTTTTTGGTTTGTGCTGTCTAAGTGGTGCTGTTTAAGTACGATTTTGTACTAGTGAACCTCGCTCTTATTATTTTATTTTAAATTATTGACATATATCAATCAAATCCATGCATGTTATCTTACTAACCAAAAACACGAAACAAATCCCTGATATCGTTTATTTTATTCTGAATCAATTTCCATTATTGATTACTACTATTTCGACCACCTACTCAATGTTTTATTAATGTCTGCCAACCATTAACAAATAATACTCCCTCCGTCCCTAAAAGATTATCACATTTTAACTTTTGGTGGTCAACAAAACACGATTTAAAATATAAATGTTTTACATGCGAAAAAATTATAAAAAGTTAATATTTCAAAAATATATATTGAGACGAATCTAACAAGATCTCAAATGACTATATTATTCCTTGTGGGACCTTGTTAGATTCGTATCAATATATATTTTTGAAATATTAACTTTTTATAACTTTTTCGCATGTAAAATAATAGACATTTATATTTTAAAATAACTTCGATAAAATTTCTTATCGTTTAATGGGAATTCATGATCAAATTTTATAATGTTTAACTAACAAAAGTCAAAATGTGACAATCTCTTACGGACGGAAGGAATTGTAAGCACGTCTTGATAGTCATTAGTCAACATATGTCCATATGTGTAGACATGATTAGAATATAATTGTATACCTAATTGTTAAAGATTAATTAATTAGTTCACACCAATTTAAATCCTAAATGTCCAAACTATTTACACTCGATCTTGATGAAGCTTCTTTACGGGAAGCTATCGTCACGATGATGATCTTACATGAGAAGTTTATTGCACTCCATTTTTATTGCTATATCCGGAGCCTACCAAAACGACAATGTTTACACGGTTGATGAAGCTTCTTCAGGGGAACTGGTTAATTCACACGCACCAAATTTTTATGAGAGGATTTAAATTAAAATGTGACCACAACAAATTCAACGTAATGTGAGATGACTAAAGTTAGAGGTCGGCAGAGAGAATGAAAATTAAACAACGTAAATATGGATCGGTTCCGATTTTATTAAGAATTTTTTCTATTTAGATTTTTTTTAATGCATGAGTTATATATACAATTAATTCTTACATCAATATATAGATTATCATGATAGTCCTTTAGAGAAAGTTTAATAAAAAAAATTAATAAAACCATATATAATTTTCTACGATAAGATAAATAAATCGATAATAAGTTATTAGAGAACGTACAAGAAGTTTGAGGGGTATGGACGAATTCGTGTGGTGTGGGCAATATTTATTGAAATGTTGTAGATAAAGTTTCTTCTGGTTTGGTGTCTTGTTAACCCTCTCTTTTATTATAGAACTGTTAGTGATGAGTATCGGATTTGAAAATTTTTTATCACTGATAAAAATATTTTTTACTAGGTCATTCGATTAACTCAATGGTACAACAATATTTCTAAAAAAACTATAAGGCTAATAATTGGGAAGAAGTTGGAATTTTGGTGTGGAACGCAAGGACAACGTGTAAATGAGTTTGTGTAGACAGCTATACCATAATTGAAGTATTTTTAGCTGGGATGATAAATGCATTGACGTTAAACTATTCAAAATACGATGGATACTCGAGTGCGACGTAATGAAAATGCAAAAATATCAGCCCCCTTATATTGACTTCATAACTTAGTCAAGTTGACTGCAACATAAATAGCTCCAATGAGTAATAAATGTACATGTGATATTATTATTTCATCCATCCCTAAATAATTATTATATTTTAGTTTTTATGGCTAAGTTTTGAGAAATTTGATCAAGAATTATCATTAAACGATAAGAAATAATATATATTTTAAAATATCAACCTTTTAAAAAAAAATTTCATATAAAATAAAAGATACTCCCCCTGTCCCTAAAAGATTGGTACATTTGGCTTTTGTAGTCAAACTTTAAAATGTTTGATCAGAATTATTATTAAACGATAAGAATTAATATAATCATGTGAGATCTTGTTAGATTCGTCTCTTATGTATTTGTGAAATATTAACTTTTTATAATGCTTACACATGTAGAATAAGGGATATTTACGTTTTAAATCGTGTTTTGTTAACCATAAAAATCAAAATGTACCAATCATTTAGGGATGGAGGTAGTATTTACTTTCAAATTTTTTTATCATGAAAATTAAAATATACCAATCATTTAGAGATGGAGGGCACTTAATAATAAAAGATCTGTGATTGGGTATATTCTACCCGATATTTTGGATATTAATTCATACCTACAGATGACTTTTTCTAGAAATTTACTTTTACATAAATAAATAAACGTGCGCTGCTTTACGTTTCAAAAATGAAGTCCACCATTGCTCCATTCTTATAAAATGAAACAGTCATATTAAAAGTGTATAAACCAATTAGCTTGATTTTGTAATTATCGATTCACACTTTTTTAATGGAGGTCATGGGTTTGAGATTTGGCGCAAATCTAAATATTTAAAAATGTCTTTATTTGCTCCGTTGTAATGTAAATTTCTTTCTCCGTCAGTATAAGATTTCCTTATTTGTATGATATCGATTGGTTAAAAACAATATTAAAAGTGCCCACGTACCTAGAGTTGTTATCGAGTGGAGTTGAAACAGGTTTCACTATATTCAGATTGACTTGAAATTAAATTGGGCCAATTCGGAACTCGGTTCGACTAGTTCCACACGTTTGGATCCGGAATCGGCTCCACAATAGAAGATATTAGATGTAACTCTAGTCAGGAACCGGAACCAAATTGTTACAATCGACTAAAACCAAATACTACAATCGACTCGAAACCAAATATTATTACCAGTGTGGTCCTGGCCCCTGGGTATACCTAATTCGATTCCGAATACCACCTTAGAATCGGAATCGAACTGTTTCGGGCAAGTAATCGAGTCTTATTCCAAGGTCGTGTTCCGGTCCAACCAAATCCAGTGTACCCCTCATTCCCTCAAGCAAATTAAACCGACACTAATGTTCTAAAGCTCTCGTTTCAATCATTTTAAAACAAGATTCATTTTTCGTGAAACTCGAAAAACCCACTTACATTACATGAAAAGACAAAATTGATGTATCTCAAAATCTAACCCTCTCATTTTTTATTAGAAAATCACAGCTATTTTAGAAAGGTTCTAGATGGAGTATACAAAAAACAAATAGCAATTATTAGTTCAAATATTATATCTAAGAAGTATCATCATCATTACTACAATAAACGTTCACATCAATGACATTTTAAAATGGAAGTAATAAATTGAGGGCGTAAAAATTATTGATCTTACTTTATGTTCTCCTTTTTGGTGCTAAAAGTTTCTGGATGAAACATACCCGGAGAGCAAGTAACCTTGCCAGCTTAAGAAATTGTGTTACACTCACGTAAACGATCTTTACATACTTTTGTCTTGTAAACTGGTCGGACGATTAGAGCTTACATATTAATCACTTAATCAACATAAATTTCATTTAATTTATTATAAAAGTCAAACCAAAATTACGTGAAGAATAAGAATTAGGGATGTTAACATTCAAATTTTTTATAAGTTTAGTTATGTGTGAAACTTATCATGTTTAAACTATTATCGATTGCATACTCTTATAATGTGAAGGCAACACTCTAACTCTTAATCGTGCAAAATATATGACATGTCATTCATGAGATCATATTTAACAATTCACTCTCAAAACATCTCTTAGAAAATGGAGAACGTTTATTTTATAAAAGTTGCTAGGCAAGATCAACCGTAATTATTTCTAGCTAAATTAATATATAATTCCCTTACCATTTAAATTGAAAGCCTAAATTGCCCTCATTGGATTTTGGAATACCATCATTACCCCCACTCACCCTCTATATAATCCCTTCACATATACCAATTTAAACCCACTTATCAACCACCAAAACCAACATCAACAAATTAAAAATCAAACTCACATATCAACAGAAAAAACAATGTCTCTTAACTACCATTTCCTCCTCCCCCTCTGCATCCTTCTCTTCACCCAAGCAACCCTCCTAGCCTCAGCAACGAAGCCCATAGTATGGGAAGGCTCAGTCCACGTCGAATTCGACATCTCCCCGGAGAAAGCCTGGCCATTCCTAGAAGACTTCTGCAACGTCTACAAAATTTACCCAATCACCGTATCCTTCTGCGACAAGGGGGATCCACAACATGCCAAACCCGGTGACCGACGTCTAACCGGGAAGTTGATGAACGGGACGGACGAAGTTCAATTCGAAGAACACCGTTTACTAAAAATCGACAGGGTGAAACGTTACATTACGTACAAAATGGAGGCTAATAATCTTGGTGTCACATATTATCATGTAACGGTGTCCGTTATGCCTTCTAAGAAAATCAAGAATGGGAGCGTAATGATATGGCATTATAAGGTTAAACCTGTTATGGGATTTGATGCTATGATTTTTAATCATGTTCTTCAAAGTTTGGTTGATCCTGTCCCTCCAAATATTCACAAGTGGCTACATGCCTGATTTTGTTGGAACGAGGAACTTGTAGTCGTTACTCATCGAGCTAAATATATTTAATTTAGCTATTTTTTATTCGAACTATATAGTAGTATATTTTCGATTATTATTGAATTTGGGTCAATGTTTGTACACTATCGGATTAATAATTGTGTGGAGAAGTGATGTTTGCATTTTTCCAAATATTACAAATAATAATTGTTGGCAGATGGACCAACCTTCATTGAAGTCTCTGTATCAACATCAGTGTGTATTTTTTTTTTTTTTGCAATAATTTGATTATTTTTCATAAAGTCAATAACGTTTAGGCGGTTAGGCCTAGCTTAAGTTAATGCTAATCATCATTGAGCAACTATATAAATTAATTAGGCCTATCTTAAGTTAATGATAATTTTAGTTTTAGTTAAAGGTGCATATATATATCATTATTAATGTTATAAAATTTATTAGTTGAGAATTATTTAAAAAATTAGTTTGCTCAATATATTTGATATGGAATCGAAATAATAAAACAAATTAATGAGCACCATCTCATGGTCAATACCTGCGCTAGCATCCAGTACTGAATAACACCTACATCAATCAACTATATTTTATTAGCTTTTTTTATGTTGCCTAATTTTCTTATAAAGTCAAGAGTTAGAATGTATATAGTTTTTGTAACGTAAGTCCACAACTGTTGAGGTTTTATTATATAGACTTGGAATGACGTAATAATAAATGTCAGGTAAGTTACATTAGATAAGTTTGGTGTGCGCGCGGCAGAGAAATAAAATCTTAATCTCACGGTCACAATATCACCTACTCCACCAATTAAAGCATGCTTGGATGTTATCACTCCCAGCCTCACCCAATCACTAGCATTATTACCAAATGTATTCAAATTATCCATCATACTAACAGACGAAATACAAAATTACAAATAGACGAAATATCAAATTTTCTTAATTTTTCAAAACATCCCAAAGAGGTAGGCAAGCATTCAATCTTGCTACAAAAAACATTGGTCATCCCAAAGAGGTAGGCGACCATTCAATTTAGTGAGATTAATGGAAACTTGATCCTTTGGTGGATCCCATATGCAGATCCACATCGTACGATTACTGCCTTCCCTCCATTATCAATGATTTTTTTAGTAATACATGCACTTGTGAAGGTTCCAAATGAGTCAAAGATTGTCACAAATGAGAGTCTCACGTTAAAAACTAAAAGAGAGATTTTATATTTCATAATCTAGGGAGTGACCCCATCAAACACCAAGTAATTTTAGTATAAAATATGATCATACCCCGTTTAATAAATTTCTACAACTACAAATATAATAATTAATTGACAAATTATTCATTTAATATAAACGAAGCAGCCTTATATAACAAAACATTGGATCTGTTTGTAACACAAATAAGGAAATAATACGAGTACTAAAAATGAGTTAAGCAGGCACCGTTGTTGAGTACTGTTGACAAATTAACGCCTAACGGACTAACGGTAGTAAGTCAGGCCCACGATAAGTGGGTCAATAAGAGCCTACTATTATTTCTTTACTGGGCTTGTTTGGGCCGGCTCTTTAACAAGCAGGACCAGTCAAAATCTGTTCCCCTGCAATTCGGCTTCCTAAGGGGACGGGCCCATCCGTCCGTTTCGCTAAACACGTCTAGTACTAGTAGGGATTCTAGATGCTACATTAAACATTATAGTGTTCGATACATTTAAATATATTTTATATTTTTCGAGAAATGACTTTAGAAATCAACTATTTTATGAATATTATACACATAAATAAAATATGAAATTTTTACAAACAAATTTAATAATATCAGTTTTATATTTTTTGAATTAATAATAAAACATAATTGTGATAAAAGAAGCCAAATCCTAAAAGATCTATTAATGGTCCGTTTGGATTGGGGTGAATCAAGGGGAGGAGAATTTTAAAAAAATTCTCCTAGGGGAAGAGAATCAGGGGGAATTAGGGAGAATATATTTTATTGTTGTTTGGGTACCATGAATTTTGAACTAGGAGAATCAGGGGGAATCTGAGAGAATAGTATATTTTAATGCTTAATATTGTATTCTCCTTGATTACCCTTGGATTTGGAGGGTAGAGATTTTGAGGGGAATGAGGGGTAATGGGGGTGAATCAAGGGGAATAGTTTCTCCTAGGGTAGAAAATTATTAGGTTCCCAAACACAAAAAAAAAGCTAAATTCTCCCTGATTCCCTTGATTCACCCCAATCCAAACAGACCATAAATGGTATTAAAGAAATATCAGTTTAAACGACAAAAGGAAAAACAATAAAAGAAAAAACGACTAAACTCATATATTTTAACGTGTATAAAATATTTTTTTGACAGATAGTATTACAGCATCATTGTTTTTCAAAAATTTCCTCCATATAACTATAAACTCAATATTATATGTTATGATTGAAGTCAATATTAATTTTTTAAAGTGAAAATCCTCGAAGTTAACCCTTGAAGATTTTACTTATTCGGGCTACGAAAATAGAAAAAATGTTCTAATATTATTGCCAGTGGGCACTACCCAAGCATCACCAACATGAATTCTTTTATGTGAGCTAAACTAAATTGATTTTTAGGGTTCTTAATAATGCCACTTTACTCATGTATTTCCATTTAAATTAAATGTCGTTTTCGTTTTTATGTGCCTAACTTTGATCATAAATTACTTTTTTTTAGTTCAAAAAATATATAATTAATATCAATAGATTTATATTTAAGAGTATTTTCATAAAAGTAAATTTTTAATAATATACATAATTAGTTATTGTTAATCAAAGTTAGACACGAAAAAATAAAAAAGGCATGTAATTTGAATCGGAGAGACTATTATTTTAAGTTCGAGTTTACATTAAACTCGAATGTCATTATCAATCTTTAATACTACTTGCCTAAATCAACATCTAATAAAATTTTTGCTAATAATATTAAGATTCTGAACTCGCAATTCACCTCATTACTAATTTACAAATAAATAAAATAAAATTAATACCCAATAAAGGAGCAATGGAAAAAAGAGCCCATGTGAAACATTACTAGAACCCAAAATGAAGAATAGAATTTGTACATTTTATTTTCTAAACTAATAAAGTGGTTGAAGACATGGCAGAGATCTCCCCTCGTGCGGCTCAAACGCTGTTCCAATCAATTTGTCCTCCCCTTTTCTCCCTCTCGAACGGACCTTTGACTTTGACCAAATTATAACATACTCTTGTTCAAAATTTGTTATTAATTTTATACTTTTATACTTATATTTTCCTTTTTAATCTTGTTTGATAGGTTTCTTTTGCTTTTGATAGTATTATATAGGTTATGATAATAATATTTTTGATCCCTTAATAAAATACTTTTTTACCAAATAATCAAATATTTTAAAATAAAAAATACAATTAATCATACATGTTTTATTTCTTTTAAATAATTTCGTCAAATGTTCCCTTCAATAAAACTCGAATTCTTTTAAATAATTTCGTCAAATGTTCCCTTCAATAAAACTCGAATTCTACATGAAATATTGGCAAAAAAAGTGTCAATTGAGGTGTTTACTATATAATAGAGAGGTTCGATTTTCAAATCCTATATAGCAATAATATTTGATTCGAATCTATAATACATTAGGGACATTCTCTATGAAATATATTTATATGCTTATACTCCAATATAGAGAAAATTTTGGATTAAGGTTATTATCTAGTTATTGAAAGTTTAAAAGTTGTAATTAATTAACTTGGTCTAGTGTTTATTGATCCATGACCTCCTCAAATATTTAAGGACGCTTCGGCCCTTGTTCTAGTATAAATTTCTCTCATCGATAGTGTAGGATTTCCTTACTTATATGATGTCGGTTGGTTTTAAATAACGTTTAAAAATGGTAAATTAATCTTAAAAATTAATTGAGAAATTAACATTGCTGGAAAAGCTAACATTTAATGGTAATTGTGCGACTATATCGTCTACTTGCAAGGACAATAATTCAGTTAAGTTTTAACACGTCTATTAAGTAATTCCTCCGGTCCTCTTAACATTCATGATAGTTTAGAAATGAGACTTTAACATATGATAACTTTTATTTTCATATCCTCTTTAACATATTTTAGTATTTGTTTTTAGAATACATTCTAAAAAATTAATAAAATAAAGAGAAATTTGGGCAGTTAATATGAGTTCATTGGATCCTTAGCACGTGAGTACGGTTAGTGAGTTTACTAATAATATCCAGAATTCTATGAACACCGTCTATCACATGGAAGGTCTCATTTCCTCTTCTTTCGTTTTCTAAATTTCATTTTATAAAAACAATATTGATAGTTTTTAGCACCCCTATGTCTCTATTTAATTTGCCCCTTCCTATAAGTGAATTAATTTCAACCTTCGATAAAATTTGGTTAGATTGATATATACCTGAGCTACAACCAATAATTAACAGCTTCAATATAAAATCATTCAACTTGTAGAGAATATGTATTAAATAATATCATCTATATCTAGAAATGTATTACGGTTATCTAGTTAACGCTTATTGTATTAAGAATTAAAAAGGATTACTACTATACACAATACAAATATATATAAATAATTATTATTAAAAATAAATAAAAATTGAAAACAAAAACAATTACTATGGTAAAAAAAAAGAAAAATTAAGTTAAAAGGTAAATAGAATTCCTAATAATAGACGATTAATTATTATGAAAAGTGTAATTTTTTCTACAAAAGCATATGTTTTTTAAATAAAAATATAGATTTATAGGTGTTGTATGTAATCAAATTATATATATGTGGTGTTACTCATAAAGACACGATTGTCATTCAATGGTATATATATGTTTGTGGCATTGAAGCTGCATGGCATAGCTCAATTGATAAAGAATTTTAGTACAAAGTATCAATAGTTTCGCTTTTTTTACAATTCATGTTTGATTCTCATTGGAGTGAACCTTGTGGTTCGAAGTGGTTAACATGTAAGTTCTAATCCCTTGATCAGGTGAGACATTCACATATCACGATTCACCTCCTCGGTGTACTCTAGAATAGGGATACACAGTGATCGTTAATGCGATAGTTTCATGTCACATTGGATCATACGCTAATAAGCTTTGTGAATGCGTAATTTTTTTAAGTGACATGGATCATAAACTATTCTTTATATTACTATAATTTATAACTTAAGGTTAAAGACATGTTCGATCACACATATTTTCTACCATGTCACTGTTCAATCATACATGTTTTAACATGTAGCGCTCAATCACACATATTTTTTTTAAAAAAAAGTATTTTATTTGGTCAATCTATCACAATGAAAGTTAAATTTAACTTTTGGAGACGAATTGGCAGGGGCAAAATTGTCCAGACATATTTTTAAGATACTTTTTAAATGTAATAAAATGTGGGCAAATATGTATGTATAGAAATATTTGAAAAAAGAAAATTCAAAATAGTAATAAATTAATAAAATGTGTGTGGCAATTTTACCCCTGCCAATTTGTCCTAAAAAGTCAAACTTAACATGTACATAATAACGGAATAATCAAGTGCATATGACCTTCTGTGCGATAGCATGGAAGATTTAGGTTTGGAGTGGAGGTAAGAGGGATCTTTCAGTGATTAATTACTTTGATTGTTTATCTTCACTACACAATTCATAAAGCAGAAGAGAAGGACGGAAAGAAGAAAAAATCCTTCTATATTAGTATAGGTGGGAAAGGTTGAGCGGAGGCAAGCAAGTTTCTCTAGACAAAGATAAGATAACGATTTGGCTATTTTATATAAATTCTATTGATATTGACTCTATTAATTTCGGAACCCTCAACATCATGTTGCTCATGTGAGACATTTGTTGAAACACGTGTGATCGAATGAGATTTATAGGGACCATTTTTACATCATTGTCAATTAGAAGGATCAAAGTACAACAACTTGCTGGGACCATTATTTCATCAATTATCTACTATAATTTATATACAATTCCACAAGGGAAGGTATCTTAGGATATAGATTAAAAAAACTAACATTTTTGAAATATGTCAATTTAACCCAAACTATAAAAGTAAAGAAAACATATAATAAAAAGTAAAGAAAAATAAAAAATAGCAAACTTGCACTTAAAAAGAAATTACTAAAACAACCTTAGAAAACCACCTTATAAGGCAACTTATACACTCTCACCTAAGCCTGTGAACAAACGTTAAGATTCGATACGGTTCGACGTATTTGGCTCGAATCAAGTCAAATCAAGCCAAATATCTTGTTAAAATTTCCTTCAAACCTCAAGCCAAACTATTCTTTTAGATATTTGACCAAATCAAACCTTAGGTCAAAATAAAATCAAGTCAAACTCAAATATTCTACTGTTTGGCTTGATTCGGCTCGATAACAGCCCTACTCTCACCTCAATCTAGGAAATCTACATATTTTTGTGACACTTCGTGTGGTTGAACAAATTTCTATGGAAAAATAATTAACACTCTATTATACAAAAGAGCCATAAATAAAAGTGGGTTTTGTTAAAAGTTTATGGATATCCACTCTAAAATCAATTGACAATAGGGGAAGTAACTCAAGATCTTATATACTGATCCGGAAAGATATCAATTTCAGATATAAAATGTGCATCTTAAGAGATTTCTATCTTATGCCAATATGTTAAAGATTATCTCAAGATATGCTTTGAATTGACATTATGTAGAATGTGGTTATTGTAACATCCGCCGAAAAATGTATCATTTCTGATGTACTATGCATGCCACGTACTTTGTGTTAATTTTCTTTAAAAAATAGGCTTATTTTTATTTTGGACCCTGAACTATCACGTAAGTTTCAAATTGGATCCTGATACTATCATAAGCCTCAAATTGCCCCTTATACTATGTTTTGTCTCATTTTGCCCCCTCAAATGCCCATTTTAGATTGAATTTCGTTTTAAAAGAAGGGCAAATTCGGATTATCACATATATCAAACTTTTGGGGCATTTCAAAAAGGCTTATTTTCATTTTGGACCTTAAACTATGATGAAAATTTCAAATAGGACCCTAATACTATCCTAAGACTCATATTGGACCCTATACTATGGTTTGTCTCATTTTACCCCCTAAAACGCCAAATATGATGTAATTTCGTTTTAAAATAAGGGCAAAATCGAAATAACACATATATTAAACTTTTGGACACAATTTACAAATAACAAAACTTATTAAATTAAAAATAAATCCTAGGCTTATTTTCATTTTGGACCCTGAACTATCACGTAAGTTTCAAATTGGACCCTAATACTATCATTAGTTATTTTTGAAAGGCTTATTTTCATTTTGGACTCTGAACTATCACGTAAGTTTCAAATTGGACCCTGATACTATCATAAGCCTCAAATTGCCCCATATACTACGTTTTGTCTCATTTTGCCCCCTCAAATGCCAATTTTAGATTGAATTTCGTTTTAACAGAAGGGCAATTCGGATTATCACATATATCAAACTTTTGGGACGCTTTTACAAATAACTAATGATAGTATCAGGGTCCAATTTGAAACTTACGTGATAGTTCAGGGTCCAAAATGAAAATAAGCCTAGGATTTATTTTTAATTTAATAAGTTTTGTTATTTGTAAATTGTGTCCAAAAGTTTAATATATGTGTTATTTCGATTTTGCCCTTATTTTAAAACGAAATTACATCATATTTGGCGTTTTAGGGGGTAAAATGAGACAAACCACAGTATAGGGTCCAATATGAGGCTTATGATAGTATTAGGGTCCAATTTGAAATTTTCATCATAGTTCAGGGTCCAAAATGAAAATAAGCCTAAAAAATATTGTAATTTTACTTTTGACATTATAAGTATTTAATAATTAAAATTACAAATAAGTCAATGTTTGTTTGTAAAGAGTGTAAATTTTTTAACATATATAATTATTGAAGTAGATACAGGTTGATCATAAGATGAGTGAAAGTAATGTCTAAATTAAGTATATATTGTGGAGTTGTGGTTGGGAACATGCATGATATGATGTCGGCTTACCACAAGAAAAAGATATGTAATGCAACCTGGAGAGATTACTGCAGCAGATTCCGGACCTAAGAGGACCATGGTTTTGTTAATTATCAAACACTACTAATTTGAATTTATATGAATATGAATATTCGGGCAAGTGAATAGAAATCAAGATTTTTTTATATAGTTTATAAATTAATGATGAGAATTATAACTATGAGAACTAATAAAACTAAAATAGGAATAATATATATTGAACTCTAAACCTTTTAATAGAAATTCATCGGATCAAATACCAAGAGATTAATAGTGATCAATAGGGTTCATAATTGTTATGAACTCATACTACCTATCGAATTAGTGACATTTATATCAATGCAATTCAGGTTCGACTTCCACTGAAAGCTAACCTTGTGTTTTGAAGTGGTTAACGGGCAAGTTTTAGTCCCCTGATCAGGATAACACATATCCCGTACCAACCTTTGACATCATATACATGACAGAGAGCCGTCTGGGTCCTTAGTTTGAGGGTCTCAAATTTTTATGAAATATATCAAGTCTTATAATACCTTCATCAACTATAATAATTTTTTTTATCATAATTGGCTTTATTAATTACTCTGTAAAACACCAAATTTGTTAATTTAATTAATCAATATTAAAAAACAAATATAAAGATAAATGGTACAATTTCAACGTTACAAATTACAATCTTAGAACTTAGTGGAGTTCTGCTACTATAGTATAATGAATTGATTAATCCGTACGTGTAGCTCCATAGTCCAAGATAACTTTGCAGCAAAATGACTTAACTTAGCATACGCAAAATTGTTTAGGGTTGAATTTATGCGTTCGATTTTTATAATTCAAATATTAATATATTTGAATTTTTTTCTAATTTTACCTTTCTTTACTCTATAAAATATATTAAAGTGGAGTGTAGTTATAATATTTTATGTGTAGAAGTCAAATATCATATACCTAAATTTATTAGACCCCAAATTATTGATTAATGATTAATTTAATATTTTATTTAATAAATTTATTTGACTTACCACTTTTATATTTTTGTATAATTTTGAAGATTCATTATTTTTTACTTTTAGTCCCTTTATTTTTTAGTTTGTTATCTTAACAAAGAAGTTATTTAGAAAAAATATTTATCACTTTGAAATTCCTATGTAGCATTTGATTAATTTTTACTTACCATTCCTTTTAAAACTATATATGATTAGGGATATATAAGATGTCAATCATTCTTAATTGTTGTTAGCCATTAATATGGGATTCCATTCTTTTTAAACGTTAAAATTGGCAACTCTCGTTTAGTTAGAGAGTAAGGTTGTCGAAATAGTCTTAAAAAATGGGTCGAAATAGCCTTTTGATCATCGAAGTGAAAAACTTGTGAATTGGTTTTTAAATTGGGCAAAAGTGAAGTGCCTGTTAAAATTTAACGTTACTTTTGTTGAAAACTAATTACACAATTATCATTAAATTTTACACACCTGTCAATTTTTGGACTAGATCACAACTCTTGTCTAAATTCGAAAACTAATTTGCAATATTTGAACTCTTGTCCAAGTTGGACTTACATAAAAACTCTCTTGTTATTTATATTTTTCGTACTTGAGTTAGGTGCAGCTTACTCATTGTGAGTCTATTATATTTTTACGTATAATTTTAAGATTTTCGTTCTTTTCATTCTTATATAAATAAGAACATAAAAATAAAACAGAACATTTGACATATCATAATTTAGATTACATGTCAATTGAAAAGTAGAGGGAGTTAATTATTAGTCAAAGCAAGTATCTAACCCACTTAAACTCAAACATTATTATTATTAGCACACCTAATTTCTTGAACTAAGGGACCAATGCAAGTTGGCTAGCTAAGCTCTTGCTGTTTACTAACATTAATAATAAACAATGAAATTAAACAATTATTTGCAATAATCAAATTTAAGCTAAGTTGCATCACCCCCAAGAATAAGTATGGCAAAAGCTCTCAACACAAGGAGATAGAAATTTATTTAAAGATGTTTTGTGAGACATGGAAACAGTGCCCACGTTTTCTGCTAATTTCTTATACATTTCTCCACTACTCTAGTACAACTGATATTAGTGCATAAAACTCTACATTATTTATGTACTTTATTTTCATTATTGCTTCATAATTATTCAAATAAAGTATAATTTACTTGTAGAGTTTAGTTCAATTATTTTCTTGTATCTTTTCTTGTTTTACACCACTTTAATAATAATAAGACTCCTTTAGCTTCCATCTCAAAAAATTATCAAATTTTTAATTTTAAGATAAAGTTTTTGTTTTTTCAATAGAGATACAAGAATTGTATAGTAGCTGTGAATGCTATTGGATGATTGTAACAATTTGGGTTAGCCTCCACCCTTCTGTTTCTGTACTTTCATATACTACACACACAACATGTCTCATGATATGAAAATACTATTTTACCCACACATTAACTTTTCCATCATTCCCCTTTCAAATGGGAGGGGTAAAATAGTAAATTCACTCTTAAATTTCACTGTTTTGGTATGTATAACATATCAGATTTACAAAGGTTGATATTTTAAAACAAAACTAACTCAAATATTGTTACAGATTTATACTATTAAAGGTGGTGGAACGACGATGATATATGGTGGTCGAAAGATTATGATTTTACTCGATAAAAACATCAACAAGTGTTTGAAACTTGGGTGAACAAAAATATCCCTTCTCATTATTCAAACACTAAAAAATAACGAAAAACCAAATTAATAATCAAATTTCATGAGAATATAAACAGAGTAAAAATTAAGTTAAGATTATCGACTATATATAAAGAATTTTAAAACACATTACTCATTTTTCATCCTAGTACTCTTTTTACTGTTGGTAATAAGTGAATATTTTGAAATAGAAAGAATATATTGTTAAAAAGTATAAGAAAATTGAAAAAATAGCACGTACTGCAAAGAAAGAGAAGGAGAAAACAACAATTCGGAAAAAGTTGAGAAGCAAAGCGGCAGTAAATCTGTTTTGATAAATTGCGTTTTGTATTTGCCCAAGAAACTTATGTCCTTTCATTTGATCTCTTACTATCCATAAATACTCCTTCACCATTCTCCTTCTCTGATCTCTTCCTGCTTCTTTACGCTATATCCACTCCACCCAATTATCATGGTACGTTTCATTTTCCCTCTTTTTCTATTTAATTATAACCCCAGCTCCTGAAGAATTCCCTATCACTAACTTGGAAGAATTCGCTATGACTGTCTTAATTATGAGAATTTATTGTTTTTTTATAATTGTCGAGTTTGGGGTTTTGATATTTGTGTATACACATACAGAAACCTGCATGGTTGGAAGCAATTTTCGGGGAGAAATTCTTCGTGTGTTGCTCAATTCATGAAAGTGCAAGAAAGAATGAGAAGAACATATGTTGTTTGGATTGTTGTACTAGTATTTGTCCTCATTGTGTTACGTCTCATCGTCTTCATAGATTGCTCCAAATTCGGAGATATGTCTACCATGATGTTGTAAGGCTTGAAGATTTGGAGAAACTCATCGACTGCTCTAACGTTCAGGTCATTTTAATTGACGTTTTTATTTTTCCGACATTCAGTTCATTTTAAAAATAATTAGCTTCTACTTAAAATAATTTGGTTAAATCTTTTCATTTTTATAATCTTATCATTTCATACACTTTATAACATTGTTGTATAATTAGCTTCTACTCAAAATTCTGAATTAAAATAATAAAAATTGAACAGGCGTATACCATAAATAGAGGAAAGGTTGTGTTCTTGAGGAAGAGGCCTCAAAATAGGCAGTTCAAAGGGTCAGGAAACTATTGCACTTCTTGTGATAGATGTCTTCAAGAACCCTTTATTCATTGTTCTTTAGGATGCAAGGTATGTCTCAATTATACAATCACTAATTAATTTTGTTCAAGTAATTAATATAATTGTTAGTTTTCATTATTGTAGTTACATTTCTAGTCATAATCAAAACTATATATCGATTATTGTCTTAACGGGTATAATTACAATTTTGGTTCAATTTTGTCATTTTACTTTATCATCGAACTCTTAGGTTTGGATATACACGTGCAAGTGCTAATTTTGCTATAATGGTCATATTCAAAATAATTGTGTTAAGGTTTAGTCCTACATAATTAACTTGTTATAGTTTATATTTCCTTCAATTGAGTTAGTATTTTGGTTAGGATTCTCAAACTACAAAATACTTCGTACTTTTTCTGTTCATCTTTATTTGTCGTTTTAAACATTTGCACATTAAAATATATAAAAATAATTATTACAAATATATCATTGAATTTCATTAGAAAAAGCACTAAAAAATTTATTAAAAACGTAAAAATTCAATTTTCTTTACTAGAGTAACCAGTATTTTTGAACAAAAAAATTGTACTAAAGACGATATATAAATAAAAATTGAGGGAATATGTATTAAGGTAACTATCTAATTCTTTTGGAATCACCATTTCGATGGTTCTCATTTTGAAGTCCATTGATACAACTTCTATGTTAATTTAGGATAAATTTAATTTGATTATAGGACTAGTCACCATCATCGATGATAAAAATAGTAATTTTGGTCCTAAACATTGGTTATGTTGCAATAATGGTCTCATTATTTTGTGGATCGTAGTTGTAGTACTTTACATTTCTGGGACCATTTGTGTTACTACCATATAAACTATAAAGTACTAAATTGAATTTCAAATGGTTATGTTTTGTAAGTATTATTTGAGCAATTTAACGTATCTTTGAGTCGTTTGAGCACACAGGGAGTATAATTTTGATGAAATTTTGATATTTCAGGTGGATTATTTACTCAAACGATACAAAGACCTTAGGCCATTCCTTCGAAAATGCGAGGTCCTACAACTTGGTCCAGATTTCTTCATCCCACCAGACAGTGGCGATGAGGAGATGACTAACGAGACACCGAATTCGACTATTGTGGACTGTGAAGAAGGGCCGTTGAGCTTCTCTTCCACATCAGATCATTCTTCGGGCTCCGAAAATATGAGCTATTCTAACTGCACGGAGTTTGCCATTCGGAAGAAAAGAAGTGGATTATATGTTTGTGGTAATTCAGCTGGCAAAATATCACAAGAGGACATTTCATCTAGTAATATGAGTAGAAGAAAGGGAATTCCCCATAGATCTCCTTTGTATTAGTGGGCAATTTTATTTTTAGTTTAGTTGGTTTTTAGACAAAACTCTTACAATTCAAGTTTTTGCATGGCTTCACTATTAAATAATTATCCAATAATTCTTTCTTTCATCTTCTTTAACTCATCTTTTTTCTAGCTTATGAAGTAACCTTAAAATTCAAGATTTGCATTTTGTTAAAGAAAGTTGAATACTTCCACCCGTCTCATAGACTTTTTTATTAGATATGTTATAAATCAAAAACTGTGTCACGGTAACAGTTTTATAAGAGAAAATACTAATGAGACGAAATTAAAAATAACCTCTGTAATATTTCAAGAAAGTATTGTATTTAAATAATATGTTTACCCAATTTATATGATTGAGCAATGGTATTTTATATTTTTGGTTTATAATGAAATGAAATATGTGTACTAGTTTGATTTGGTAAGATTATTCAATGTATGAGAGCTTTTGGGATACTAAATGCTTGGTGTAGGTGTTTTGTCCTTAATGGTATCACGTGAGTTGTAGTTCCGAGTGTTTGAAGATGGTGATATTGACCTAGTCATTAACCCCCTAGACCCTAAATATTTGAATAACTTTATTTGCCTGCATATCTCAGTATTATATACTACTTTTATAATCACACTTATACGTGGTGTAGTCTATTGTTAGTATGTTTTTTTTTTTTTTTTTTTTTTTTTTTTGATAGATGATTCATATTAATACTAAATAATGTTTTGGCTAAAACTGCCATTACAATCTGAATCTAACAATACATCATAATCAGTCTCGTTGAAATCTCTAATGACAATATCTCTAAGATTCTGTAGACATCCTGCACTAGTAGATTTCCAAAAAATGTTACAACATTTTCTTGACCCTTTGTCGAGCAAAAGCTGTACTTCGTCCTTCTGGTGCAAAAAGTGAAAGTACCTAAACCAAATCTGAGAAATGAAGCAGTCAGTAACAATAAAGACACTATGATTGTTAATGCTTCCTGCAATGAGCAAAGCAGTAAGAATTCCAGTACAGAAGTTCTTCAGGTTCACTTTGTTGCTATGGACATCTTCAAGAAGACTTGTTCCTTCAATGGTCGAGTGATTACCATAAATGGACGTTGAGATGGTCCATTTTGGGTTGGAGTCCATAGTAATTCCGAAGAGAATTTTATTGTCTCTCCTGTTGCAGCTTCTTTGGCAGGCATTTCGGTAGAGAGCTTGTCCCTCAGTTAATGAGAGGTCAGCTCTTCCTATCAAGGCATTCTCCTCCAATCTATGTGTGTTGAAGGCGTGGCGGGATCTATTTTTGGTAGCAAACACTTTGTGCCATTCATTGCACAGATTGTTGGCGAGATGTGTCGTCTTCTGGATGTCCGGTTTAGCCCCATTGAAGAGGCAATCATTCCTGGCAAGCCAGATAGCCCAAAGTATACTCCCCTATTGTTAGTATGTTACTTATTAACAGTCTTATGCCTATATACTACACAGATTAACCTAATTGTTATTAGTACGGTACATCACTAATATTTATTTTTTTCACCATACATCATTTATGTTCTTATATAGTGCAACCCGTCCACTTTTGGTCGATTTTTCCAGATAGACTTTCTAAGCACAAAAAATGAGAGATGTATTTGGGTCGAAATTGAACGCATATTGACTAAATTGCCCACCTAAATCAGACTCCAAACAACCTGTTACAATTTTTTCGTATGTTGACTAAATTACCCTTCATATTTTTGTGATTAGAAAATCAATTTTGCCGTAAACGGATTGCATTATACAAGATCATGAGTGATATTTAATATTTTTTTTTGCAATACTCAATTTATTCAAAGAGTCAATGACCTCAATGTGAGCAATTGAAAATTGTTGTATTGTTGTACTTTTAAAAGTCATGTGATAATTTTTTTTATTTGTTATTTTGCAAGTTATTTTATTTTAAAATTTACCTCTTTAATTATGTAATTTAATTTTCTTTTTTGTAGCAATATCATCACATAAATATTTATTCAAAAATGAAAAGATAAAAAGAGTTGAAGAACCGTTGAATCACAAGAGGGAGCTATTATAAGTTCTATTGAAAAAACAAAAGGGAGCTATTAATAATTTTTTTACAAAAACATCAACTGTTCATATAATTAGTAAAGAATAAAGTACTCATTCTTTATATTTATTAATATAAGAAGAGTTATTAATAATTTTGTTACAAAATATCAAATATTTAAAACTAACTCAAGTTCATAAATGTCATAAGAAAGATTACACATACATGCATCGAAAAGGAGAAGTTAAGATATATAGATATTGATTGTATTATTAACAATTTTGCAGCACGCAATGCTCGAAATAAATTATTATTTGTATCGAAGAAATATTTTTTGTAACTTGTACCAGGGTCCCATTTTCTATTTCCGTTCCGAGCCCTAAAAATATCAGATTGGCCATGAGTATATATATTTTTGGAACTTAATTATGAGTTAATAAAATAATATACTAATTACGTTTAGATTTGAGTCCAAAAGTAATAATATTAGCTAAAAACGAATAGACCCCAAGGGACTGAAATTTAAATCCAAAACCGATTCAGAATCGAACCGAACCGAACCCTGAAACCGAGTCAATTTCGATTCATCTGCCGGTTGAAGAAAAATCCACTGGAGAACATTGTAACGCAAAATGTGAATAGGAAAAATATCTAAGTATTTCTAGACTTTTATTTTGGTGTACGCATTTAATATAAGAGATCATCGAATAGTTACATCGAAACTTTGATTGAGTTCATTCTTGGCCCGGCAAAAATAGTTGTATTGCTATTTCAATGTGCAATTAATACTGAAATGGGCAAAATCTATCGAATTAGACTATTACTCGTGATTCACAAGAGAGTAAATTGTAAAAACAATGGCAAATTTCAGATGTTTGCTAGTTGTATGCTTAAAGGAAATCAACAATTCAACTGTAAAATACCTTTACTTAGCTACAATAGCTATTACCCTACATGATAGGAATTCCAAAGCAACAATTTTCTATGAAAAATGTACTTAAAATCACGATCTAACCTATCTATAAATTCTTAGACATTATACTTAAAGGAAAAATCCTTAAGCATGTAAGTCGAAGCTCGTGTGAATGACATCAAAAGGTAAAGTCGCCATTTAACTCGACAAAAATGTTGAGGGTATTCCGTAAGGAATAACAAATGAATAGAATAGTGGAGAAAGTAGCGACTCCAGCAGGAAGCTAGTTCTCCCCATAATACTAAGAGGCAAAAATAATGGGTGCATTCTGTTCGGCAACAAGCATAAGGATTCTCCGAAGTCATGTATAGGTAACACACTAAAATAGATGTCCAACTCACTATTAGCAGCATCATCACAATCTATTTCACAAAACAACTTTATCCAATTACTTTGTCTCACTACGGTTTTAAAAAAGCTGTTCTAGCTACCGTATTAAATTAAGTAAATCACTAAAAATGTGTATTTGTTTGTTAATTCATTGAATACAATTATCACTTTCATGCATATGTTTATCTAGCTACCTTATTAAATTAAATTATCGTAATGCAATATCATTATTAAAGTAATAAGGTGTATTTTATCTCGTATCATCTAATATATATGATATATATATATAAAACAATTAATTTGGTGGGTATAAGCTATCCATATGACATCTACATGGTTAGTGATAATGTCAGAGCAATTTTCATATCGTCAGAGTAAAATCATGTTCAATTCATTTTATACTCTTTTCATTGAACTATATTTTCATCGTAATCTCAATTGTTAATTATAAAATTTATTCACGTTTTCATTATTCAAATAGATTTAAAAGTATTCTATCGTTAATAATCAATATTATAATTATAAGTCATAGAATCAAAGAGCATATAAGGAATTAAACATAGTTTTGCTCTGACAATATGAAAACCGCTCTGGCATTATCATTTATCATTTGTAATGTCTAACGCTCAAAAGAACCACATGGAAATTCATCCTTTTTTCTAATTAAAAATTTATATAAAATTAACTACCCACTACTCACAAAAACTAACCAATTCAATTTTTATTTTTGTAAAATGCAAATAAGTATATATAGTTTTAACATGTTTTATATTTTTTGAGATTTAATATTTGTAATTGTTGTGACTTAAATGATTTTACTATACAAAAATGTAATTCTCATAGATTGCTGTGCATAGTGGCGGATCTAGAAGCTTCAAAGTGACTGTTCGAAATTGACATAATTTTCAAAGTACCTGTTCAAAACACTTCAATATATTCAAATAAAAATTTAAATGCTAATTTTTACATTAATTTTTTCTTTAAATATATAATTTTCTTTTTACAAAAAAAGAGCATATTCTTGTGAACGAACATAAACAACAACAAGTCCGCCACTGATTGTACACCAATAACTACTTATATTAATTTGCTAATTAACAAGGAAATTGCATACCGTGTCTAGAAGAAAGACTGTAGGCCACAATAAGCTTTTTGGAGACAACAGCAATGCAAGTATGTTGAAAGAAAATGCAATGAATTGTACATATATGGAAAATCTGAAAAACATGCAATTAGGTTAATATGTAATTCCATTCAAAATTATAAAAGTTTTAAACCCTCAAATTAAGTGTCCTGATTATTATGAGATATATGAGAAAGTAAATACAATAATAGCATCAACAAGTCGAGTGAGAAAATCATCCATATAACAATAAAATTCTTACAGATTCCATGTGTGAAAATCCCCATCGAAGCATGATGAATTTAGATTATGCGATTTTCCATTGCTTATTAGCATTACAATTGCTGCTACAATTGTTGAAATTATAGTCACAACTCTAAATATTATGCTCACAACACTCTTCGCCATTATGTGTTTTTTAAGTGTATGTGATTCTTCTATATGTTTCAACGGAAGAATAATATATATTAATACGATCTTTTTAAAATGTGCCCTAAGAGCACATGTTAAGCACTTAATATGGTAATACAATTTAATATTCATAAGCATATAAGGTAACATTCACAAGTATATAAGGTAACATTCAAATTTCAAATACAATTAAATGGCAATTATATTTCCTTATTAGTTTCTTAACATGAGGGCACATTTTTAAAAAATCCTTTATATATGGGCTTATAGCTTAAGCTTAGTCAACAATGATTTACTCATTTCCTTGTTAGATGTTAGGAAAGATTCCATCATTAAACCAGAAAGTATCTAAGAAAAAAAATTATAATATGAATTGTTTAATAGAGTATAATTTAGTTTCATTTCTTCCATAATTGATTTCCTTATACTAAAACGGAAATTAATATTTAAAATTACTTGATGTTAGAGTATAATTTATTTTGATTTTTTCCATAACCAGTGATAGTTGTCGCCTTAATAAGTCATGATCATTGAGGAAATCGAGTATAATTTAATATTTGATCTCATATTTTAATAGAGGATGGAAATTTATAAAAGCAATTTTTGAGTCATTGAAATATATATGAGTTAAAACAAATGCCATATATTCAAACCCTATTCCATTATTTCATCACATTTTATTCCAATACCTATTTATCTCGATTTTTCATCTTTCGTTCTAAGGCCAACATATTTCATTTTAAGATCAAATATCTGTAACATTATGCTTTGATTTTTAATTTCTTGTTAGAGATTGAGCTATAATTGTAATCTAAATGACATTCAAGTTTGATCATTTAATTATTTTAAGAAAAACAACTTCAACTTTGCATCTATTCCAAAAGGAGATTCCAATAATTTTCAAATAATATGTACTCAGTCAATCCACAAATTCTAACAAGCTTTAAGTTTATGGATGCATATATTTATATTACACTTTGCGAGACAGTAAATATGGACCGTTTTATTCTCATCGCATTGGTTTGATACTTCGAGCTATGATCCATGAGTTTGGTTTATTTAGAAACTTAGTTCCATATAAACCAAATGAAAGGAATTGTTGTTATAAACGTCTATCACACGTATGCATATGTTGGTATTCCTAACCCAGTGATGTTTCCAAACGTCCGATTGATTTATTTTTTAAATACATTAAATATTTAGACTAAATGATAATAATGCTCCCTAGTATTATTGACGTTGTAACAAAACACAATTGCTAACGAACGCATAAAATTATCACTTGATTACCATCATACTTATAACACACATGCGTTCGCTTGAAAAACAAAAACACAAAACAAACAACATGGAATGCGCGTCCCCATTACAACCAACGCATATACCATACGCTCGATAAGATTCAACCGTCGGAATTTCGTGTCTTGCAATTCCAGGCAGTTGATACCAGCAATTTTTGGAAGTGCTCTTGTAATTTTTAATTTTGCTGAGTGTATTTGATAGTAGCTCCTCTGGAATCTGTAACCTTCAGATCAATCACAATAAAGGAGGCAGCTAGTCTGCTACAAAAACAGCCATCCTCTAGACTCTCAATTGCACTAGATATTCAGAAAATCTCATACAGTACCTGCTATGCTAAGGATACTGCCATCTCATTTCCCACTTTCCCTAGTTTGCAGCCTATTGCGTAACCCCGAAATCTATCCAGTGCGCACTCTACTAATATCGGGTGCGGATCCCCCGTTAAAAGATCACTTCCAAAACTACTCAATATAAAGATTCATGACAGCATTTCATAAGTAGTGTCTAAACAAAATTCTTTTAGTCCTTAGAACTCCAGAACCTAGTTAACTTGTTTCCTTCTCCATACGACTCGATAACATTGTCAACTTGTACTCTACTTCAAAACAAAAAAAATCGTGAAGTTATTTCTTTTTCAAGTGGTAGCACTTCATATCAATTGTCTTTAGAATGGGAATATGAAAGTATGGATTCCCACTGATCTCACATGCCTAATGCAGCTGAAAGCCTTCGTTCAGCGTTCAACAGATACACGCAATACAGATACACACATTATTGCGCCATTAAAGTAGAACAAAATAGTATCTAAGTTCCCAAATGTATAAAGGACTGACTTCACACAATAAAAGCATAAGGAGAATTCTGTCCGTGAATTAGTATACTTACCTTGGAGCACTAATTAAACATGAGGATCCATGCGTTCTATTACAAATTATTTCAGCTATCTTAAAGTAGACCTAAGGATAACCATGCATGTTATTTGTAATCTCAACATCAATTGGACTTCTTGCAGACGCATGAGACGGACATTTCTTCACAGGATTATCAGTATGATAAGAACCACATTACCAGATTAGAAGAACCTCAATGACTACTTTTAAATTAAAAGGCCAGGCATCTCTTTCTCATACCACAATAGGCTCTAACGTTATGGGGATATCTTCGTATTGATTCAGAAGAACGAGACTTTTATAGACCTCATTGCTGAATTTCTCCAAAACATTTAATCAGATACAGAAAGTTCTATTAGTGCAGTTGATTCTAGGCACAAAAACAGATATTCTACCATTTAGTAGCAAAGAAACTGTCCATTAGTCATATCTCCATATTATTTTGTATCAGGGCACATATCTGCATAATAAAGAAGTTCATGCTTATCTAGAAACTTGTAGAAGTTGTTGTACACTAAGTTAAAATTAGTACAAGTATCTATCTAAATGAGCTCAGTTGCATCTTAAAGCAACACGATACAACGAACAATATTTACATTAAAGTGATAACAGCTTGTCATAAGTGTAACAACTATGCCACCTAAAGCAATGTAGTAATACAGCTCAATTGGTGCAAGTAAGACCTATCTGCCATGTTCTACTAGAAGTAACTGTAAACCATAACATAATCATCTCGTCTGGCTTACCCGACACAGGTGCAATGCAAGAACATCCCGGGTTTTCTCGCCACCGGCATTTCCCTCTCCCTCAAAAGCTGGAAAGAACTGCTCATCTGAGAACTCCACATTCTCCTCCACTAATTTTCCCTCATCGCCAGACTTCATCATAAAATTGTGGAGCAAACAACAAGCAACGATAACATCTGGAAATGCCTCAATACAATGCTCCTTCCAATTGTTTACCAAAAGCTTCCACCTCAACTTCAACTTCCCAAACGCCTTCTTAACTAACTCCATTCCCTTGGCATGCACCGAATTGAACACCTTCTGGGTTTCACTCAACTCCCAATTCTCATTCGATCCTTTATAAGGTGTCAACAACCAAGGCAATAATGGATAAGATGATTCCCCCAACACATACTGCGGCACAGATTCCCCATCACTCAATGTATAACTCGATCCGTTCAAATACTCTTTCGACTCTTCCACGCCACAAAACAACATGGATTTCCTAAGAATATCATCACCCGACAACGTACTCGGCCAACCAGCGGACACATCCAAGAATCTCCCTTCAGAATCAACTAAACCCTGAACTACCACCGATCCATTTTCCCCACCCACCTCATTACGAACCCCAAACATCTCAAATCCCAAAACCCCACAACAATTCGGTAACAAACTCCACCCAAACCCAACAATAACCCTACTAATATCCTGCTGAAACTCAAACAAATCTCCCAGATCACCATTTATGGCCTTAACCACGCTATAAAAAGTGCGACAAGCACCGATATCATCCATTTCAAAACGTCTACCCATCACAGCAAACGACACACCATGTGCTAACCGATAAAGGGTACCCGCAACAGCATACTCGGGCCGAGTAATTGATAATGACGAAAGTGATGGGGTGAGTGATTGTACGAGGAGGTTGAAAGAGGGTCTTGAGAGGTTGAAGTACTGGTTCCAAAGCGGGGCGTACAATTCAGGGTGTTGTTGGGTGCAAGTGAGGAAGCGGTGGAACCAGGAGTGGGGGGGAGGGGGAGGGAGAGAGGGAGGGGGAGAGGGGTGAGAGGGGAGGAAGGCGGAGAGATTGAGGGAGGTAGAGGAGAGGAGGGACTCGAGGGAGAGGGTTTGGGATGGAGACAGGTGGAGGTCGTGGGTGCGGAGGAAGGTGAGGGCGGCGGAGGTGGTGGAGATCAGGTTGGGGAGGAGTTTGGTGATTGTGTTGTGGAGGGTAATTTGGTCAATTTTGGGTTTGGATTTGGGGAGGGTGTTGAGGTGGAGGAGTGTAGTCTTCTTTTTGGGTTTCTTTGACTTCGGAGGGCGCCCGCGTTTCTTTGTCGGAGGCATTTCTGGTTGCTGTGGGGCAGCGGTGTGTGGGGAGTGTTGGCCGTTAGCTGCTGATCTCTGCGGAGATGGAGATGGAGATGGTGGAGGGGGTGATTTTATAATTTTTTGTGTCCAAACCGATTTAACCGAAATTAACAGTATCTTAAAAATGTATATGGACAATTTTACTTCTTTCCACTTTTTGGATAAATCGAGTCAAAATTTAGAATATGTGATTGAATATGACATATTGAAACATGTGATTGAATGATGACATGTATGAAACATATGTAATTAAACGTGTCTTTTAACCCTTCGAAAAACGTAACCATGAGGAACGAAATACAGCTGCTACATATTTCTAAATTTTCATGTTTGAAAGATACTGGAGTATTATTATAAAAAAGTAAAAATAAAAATGGCAATGGAGTATTTAATAATCATTGTTGACTAACCATTAATTGGCTTAACATACGGAATTACAGAATGTATTATTCTTCAATAACAACCCTCAATATATGCTACTACAGTAAAAAAAATTACATAGAGATAGAATAACAGCACCCTAAGATACAACTCTGCAATAGTAATCACACTATACATATACGACAGCTCAAGAAAATAATACAGTTCTGGTTAGTAAAATTTATGTCAAAATTGTTTTACTGTAGATAAATATAGTTCTGCACCATATCGTTAATATATGCGAAAAGTGAAGAAGGGCTCCAACCCATCACGTTGAATCTGTGCTGGAGATTTTATGTACTGAACTGTCCCTTTTTTGCAATTAAACAGTCATTCCAGAAGTAATTGCATCAAGCAAAGCTGAACAAAGGTGATCAATCTCTGGTTGAAAATGTTTGAGGCTTACTGCTAGCAAATGTTAGCCAAACAACTGTACCAGTGAGGTAGAAGAAGATGGAGGGCAGGAACAATGACAGCTGCCATGTGGAAATGAAGATCAAGTAAGATTTAATTGATATAAACTATGAAATTGTACAATTGTATACCGAAGCGAGAGAACTTACACTCCATGAATGAGTTGAATCAAGAAGATAACCAGTAAGAGCAACGCCAACAATTCCAGGGACTGCTCCTACTGTATTGGTAATGCCCTGTATGAGTTTTGGAGTCACTTAGAATAAGTGAGGCTCAAAGTTTTGTGAAGAAATTCGTAAAATGATAGATAAATCTGCATGGTTAAAAATGGACGATGAAATGCCTCGGCCATCTGAGGCTATCTAATAATATGCTAGCAAAGCACTCCTTCCCACCCGGAAACATAAAGAAAATGATTACATGTTTAAATCTGCCGGCTACATACCAAAAGTATGCTTGCATATTCAGGTGAAATATCTTGATGAGTACAGTATAATCCTGCACAAGGAAATGACGAAGGTTGAAACAACAATATAAGAAACTCTACTTCCTATCTCCTCCTCAGAGCTTCCAGAAGAACAAGTCACCAAATACCTGATAAAGCAAAACTTGAGAGGGCCAGACCACCTGTAAGAATCGCCACAAGTTCCCACGGAGGCAAACCCAAGTTTAAAGAGGCAAGAAGCATGCAGGTTGCAGGAGACAAAAATGCAATAGTCTGGCAGATTTTTCGAACCTATTTGATATTAATTGCTAGTTAATAAGGGATCATAGAAGAAAAGTTTATACATAAACTAAGTAAGATCTGGAGAATGCGGGTAAAAGAACGATGCAATTTATTTGACATATAATACCAAGAGTAATTTCGACTCTAAAAAAAAATAAAAATTATTGTCTTAAATGTGTGATAATCTCATCTCACCTCTTTACTAAGGGCACATAAGTAAACGTAGTGGATTATCTAATTTTTGTGTCAAATGCTGAAATAACAAGTATTTTAAGACCGGAGGGAGTAGTAGCTATTCTCATTAGCTTAAGTTGACGGTCTAGTTCATTTGCCTTTTCCTGTTGAGATATACTAGTAATTATTTCTTCATTTTATATAAGGTTTTCATGTATGCATGTTTTCAAAGAAACTAACAAGCACAAAAAAACATACCACTGTTGTTTCGACACCCTTAGCAATTAGGCTATCGGCAAATTGAGCTGCAATGCTGGTCACAAAAATTGAAGCTAGTGGAGGAAGAACCGATACCTGAAGTAACAAATTTCGAAATAGTATAACATAGTAAATGAAGTGACTCATTCATTGTACTTATACTGGAGCAATACATACAAGTTGAGGTTTGCTATTCATTTTACTTAGTGAGACATATAACAGGCATCCTACCTACATTAGATTATCTTGTTCCTCATTTTATTTTTTCTAGAGAGGCATAACAGTGAAAAAATCATACAACAAGATTACCCAAGCAGCTTCGGCTAGGTTAAGGTCCAGCTCCTCACTGAAAAGGGTACAGGAAGAGCATTAAAAAGTTACAAAATAGATAAAAGGAAAAACAGGGGGTAGCAAGTATAGGCAAACATACATCAGAGTATCAAACTAAAACTAGATCGATGGTATTGCCTTTCACATTTAAAACAGAGTTAAGCAAGTTGAGTGTACTTTCTACATATGTCAAAAAAAGTAGCATTTGATAAAACTAGGCTTATGTGACAACAACATTACCCAATACCTCTAAGATATGCTGCCTAAGCGAAGTAAGAGGATCAGACTGAATGCAGTCTTACCCCTGTGATAACGGAGAGGCTTTTTTTATTGACACAAGATGAAGTGCAAAGACTATTTACTAGTTCACAATAGATAAACATAGGAAGTGTAATAAGCCTGTCCGTTATATCCAAGAGCCACGGAATATAATATATTTAACTCCATATGACATGGAATATTAGATAAAACTAGTTGAATCTCATATTTTAAATGGAGTGGTACATCTC
The DNA here is from genome assembly GCA_003412495.2 of Echium plantagineum. Lineage (NCBI taxonomy): Eukaryota > Viridiplantae > Streptophyta > Magnoliopsida > Boraginales > Boraginaceae > Echium > Echium plantagineum. Next base: position 15,928,256 of record CM016564.1, read on the forward strand.
ATATGACTGCAAAGAGATAGGAACTTCTGAGACAAAAGATTAGAAGCAAGTTGAAGAATAAGTCGATCACATCAGTATGTAATCAAGGCATAATTAATTATGGGTGTAAGAAAATTCAGCACGTCATCATTAACAAGCAAGTCAATTGAAAAAAGGGGCTTATACCATTATGATGGCTTATTAAGCAGTCAGTACTCAGTAGTCTGCCAAAACAAGCAAGTTTCACTTCATATTAGCATAATACCAAAAAGTACCTAAAATAAGTTGGTAGCCAGGACAAGATGGTATAGTGTCCCCAACTTCCACAGAAGTGTGTATATATCATCGCCCATACAGCTTCCGAACGAAAGAAAGCTTTCCACGGCACATCCTAAAGTTCATCATTCTCATCAGCAAAGTAAAATTAGATTGCAAAAATAATTTTGACTAACTTAAAGATAATGATTCATTATCTTCAAAGGGAAAAATACATTCAACATTACAAATATGAGGTTGGATATGTTCCTAATGTTTTTCCATCTTATTGTTTCCTCTATTTATTTACTTTTTGGGTTTTATTTGTTTATCTATTGGGGTGATCAGATAATGGTTTCATCTAAAATTCCTAACAAGTTCTGTAGACAAAGAATCTTGATGTCATAAATATGCTTGTGCTACATACACTTTGTATTAGTACAAATAGCTGCCTCATACCTTGAGTGAATCGCCCAACTCGGTCAAAGAACCATTCAGTGACTTCACGGAATCGTTCCCAGGCCCTGCAACGTTTTAAAAGTATGTCTGCTTCTGTTAGGAAATGATAACAGATATGTACACTAAAGGATGCACACGAATCTAGTATATGGTTATAGAGGAAAATACAAATATGAAATTTGGTTCACATTTACTTTGATGATATTCTATCCATAATAGTGTTTTATTTGGTATACTTATACTCCACATTTCACTTTTCATGTTCAGAACAAATAGGAGTTTTGGCAAATATAAATTAAACTCATATGATATTCGACGTCAATCAAATATTCAAGTTTGAAAGATAAGGGATTTTTACTTTTCTTTTCATAAAAACAGAACAACTTTTTGGGGTCTAATTATGAACATTAATTTTTTTTGATAGATAGAGTAAAACAATTATAGTGGGAGAATGAGATCTCCTTCACTATATCTATGACAAAAACTATAAGTGTTCGGATCTAAAACATATAAGTTTGAGGCCCTATTACAAAAGTCAAAAAAATGAAAACTATCCGAAGGAAATGCTGTTAAAATTGTTCTCCAAAAGAGGGGAGTGTTGTCGATCCTGAGTTCCTTCACAAAAGTTTTCCATGCATCCTTTCTGGTAATACTTGGACAACATCTAATTATGAACATTAATTTATTACCAAGTAAAGCCCTCATAATAGTGTCGTGAACAGTGTGGCTGTGTGATATTATACATTAATAAGCCCTGGGCAGGAAACAGGAAAGGATTTTGCTTACTCGAAGAAGGTAGAGCTGAAAATGCAGGCTGATCGTCTTTAACAAACTGAAATGTCAAGAACCTGAGATATATTGGAGTTTAATTGCAATCAGTTTTTGATTTATTGTTCACATTTAGGTTATCAAACAAAAACAAATAAATCAAAAGATGGAAATTAGATAAATTTGGGAAAGAATTTAACTTTAGTTCACATCTTAGTCCTCAACTTTGCTTAACAAAACCTAAGCAGGAAGTTAGTAAGATAAATTTACTAACCATGCGATTCCAAGAACCCCGAATATGTAGAACACAGATTCCCAACCATAATTCTGAATAAGTGGAGGAGCAAAAAGAAGCCTGAAAGCAGAAAGTCACTGATAACATGGAGTTACTGTGGTAATGAAAATAATTTCTTTGAACTTCACAGTCGAAAGAAAATGGTGTGTCATGTCTGACTGATATATCTTGGATTAGGAAGAAGACAAGAAGCATATACTATTCATATTCGAGTCAAAACTCTTTAATGGATATGCTTAATATATAACATATCATGGCAAGCTGTGGGAAGAACAATCTAGATCTAAAGCTTAAGATTTATTTGTCTATAAAGTATATGTATCACGTATAATGATACTTCTGCCAAAGGTTTAAAGGTTACTCCAATTATTAGTACATTTTGATATTCATGATAAAAGAAATATACCCCAAAACACTTCCGAAACTTAGACCACCAAAAACAAATGATACAGCTCGCGAGCGTTCTTCCAATGGTACATATCTGTACAAAAGATTTAAGGAACTACATAAGAGAAGCTCAAAAACGTAATGAAATAAAACCAAGAAAAAAACTTTGTTATCTATGAAGTGATGAGGAAGAACTTTCTCGACATATTGAGAGATGCATCTTAAGAATTATGACAAATGTTCCACTTGTTTAGGCCAATCACATGCAGCATAAGTAGAAGATCAATTACAAGGTAGCTTATCTCTACCATACATTAAAGAGATGAGAATAATATGAGGATGTAGAGCTAAGCACTGTATAACTCCCAAATTAAGAATCAACAAATAAATAGAAAAGGCACCAAATACTCATAAAGTTGGTGCTGGGTGTTAATTTGTTGATTAAAGAACTAAACTTTCAATGGGTACTGCCAAGCTTCGAGTGCCACTGATCATGAGATAGATTTAAAATGTCGCATAAGCGGGAAAAAAAAAAATATAATCAGTAAGGTCAAAGTAGCACGGATGTTTATTAACATCCTAGTTACTAGTTTCCTCTTAGTTCTGCAGCATGTTATAAGTAATTTTTTAACTTGTAACAAATAAGAGGACCCAAAGCTAATAAACAAATCCAGTGACACTCCTTAGCTAGATAATGCAATGGCCAACAAGAAAGCACAATGCAGCCATTCCTCGTAACATTTTTCAGTGTCTCACATGCCTGGCAATCAAATCAGTTGCAGCAGATGGAGAAACACCTTCCCCTATTCCAACCTAGATTACCAACAAGCGGATGCATGTTAGCTAAGGAGGAAGAAAAAGCAGCTTATTACTAAATAAATAGTAAGACATCTACCCTCAACTAATTACTACAGAAAGCAACACCAGATGTGTGAGGACAATGTTACCAATATTCTTGAAAGAATAAGTCCTGGCATAAACCCGGCAAGAACTGGAACAAATGCAGTGGCCAGTGACCAACCCAGGACTCCAACCTGAAGAACTTTTCTGCATAAGAGGTGGTTGATAAGTATGAATGCATATAAATTTTTTAACAATTTGTTAAAACATGAGCATGAAGTATGAGTGTAAAGAGCTGTTTCTTTACACTTTGTTTGATAATGTAATTCTAAAATTTCTGAATTTCATAGAAACCAGAGTCGATTTAGTAGCCAATTCAGTAGTATTGTATGTATAATTAAAATATACTAGCAGCATTAAGTCAATCCGATGAAATATTTAGAATATACTAGTAGCAGTCATATGGTTTCATGGTATTTTAACACAAAAGAACAGGGCAAACTAGAAGCAGCGTGTGACTATCCCAATCTAGTATTACAGATGAGCGTAGATTAAAATATACCACTAGCATTAAGCGAATTCCAGAAGTAAGCTTGGTTTCGATGGTATTACAGAACTCGAGAAGAAGGAAGCTTAGGGACAAATAAATATAAAAATCACGTAGCACCTTGACATTATAACATTCTGGCATTTTAAATGATACATTTGGCTCTCTCCAAAAGATTTCTTATATCGAAGCTGACGAAGTCGTATTGGCAAAGAATCAGACTTTAGAAAATTAGATATCCGGCTTACTACACAATCTTGGGACAGTTCTAATATGCAAACAAATGGACCAATATACAACAGGGCTGTAAATGTTGTATCTATTAAATCTTGCTAGTTAAAGATGAGGTGCTGAATGTTTTTACACCCACAAGTAATTATGGGATACTTTCTAATTTGCTTTCTGTGTTTTTACAAAAAGTAAGCTTGCATTTGTTAAATCTTGCTTGGTATTTTTAGATTTTATCTTGTATATCGACGCTTATGAGATATGGTTCACCAGCTACAGGTACATACATTTTACATAGACAAACATATATGAAATCTTGCATTTAAACAAGGGAATACAAGATTTACACTTAATCAACAACTCAAGTGTTGTCAAAGCCAAGCTAGGTTCCTTAACTCATGTGATATTTGCTATAACAACCAGTAAATTAAGGCACAGGGAGCCATAAGTATCTCATTGCATCAAGAAACTGTCTTTAGTCTTATACTTGGTTATATAACAACCATTAATATCACAATATCACTAAATGCATAAATTCGACATATTTAGTATATTTTCCATGAATAGTTACTTCAATGGTAGAGATGAAAATGGATATCTGAATTGAGAGATTTAAGGTTAGAAACCATAATTAAACTTTAATACTTCATAAGATATGAATGTAGATAGAATCACCATACAAGGATAAACATTAGAAACAAAAAACTAACCTCCCGCCATATACCTTTGAGAGCCATCCACCAGGCAACTGACTCAAAGCATAACCCCAAAAGAAAGAGGACTGCACCAGCCCTGCCACAGACGAACTCCACCCGAACTGATGTGACATTGGAATTATAGCCACGCTCAAGTTCACCTGAAGTTTAAGTATTACTAATAAGTCAATGTAATACAAAAAGGTCGATAAATGCTACGAAAATACTCAACAATCCAGCACATAGTCTAAAAACTCTTTCGTTGGTGATACAGTAACAACCGCACGAAGCATTACACCACAAAACCCCCCGACTTGTTCAACCAAAGACAACTTGAATATATGATTGAGCACCAAACATAACTTTCTGATAGAACAATCTTGGTCATAAGAGAGGTTGTCTCCTTCGAAAAAAAAAGTAAAGTAGTATCCAAGTTTCTAACTAACATCAACTTCGAGGACAGCATCCTTCACAATACTATTCATGTCCCAATATGTTGGAACAAATCCCAAAATGAATATCTCCCTCGACTTTCAATCAAATTTGCATACAATCCATTCAATGGAACAACAGATATTTAACTTTACTTTAACTATTAAAGGGTACTACTATGGCTCTCAGCAACCAGTTAACACCACACCTGCTCTGTATTCAGTCCGAAAAACCCGGCTCGAGAACTCGCTCCATTAGAAAGCTTGCTCCATACCCGACACAACCGGGAAATTACCCAGGCCAAGTAAGTTAAAGTGTCTACCCAATCAAGTACCTACCCGAACCCGACTAAACCACATCACTATATACTACTACCTATGCAACTGAAATGTCCCTGAACATAATACAAGTATACAACCAAGAAGTATAATGCCAGAAAACAAGAAAGAACAAAAGTGAATATATTACCTTATCCATGTTACAAATAATGAAAGCCAAAGAAGTAGTGCCAACAAGTTTATATCTTTGAGGAAGATTCTTCCAAGGTTTCCAATTCCCACCAAACCCCACATTTTCACCTTCCAAATCATCATCCAAACCAGCTCCAACCACACCCTTTACATCATCAACATCATTTACTCTAACCCCATCAACAATCTTGCTACTCTCCTTCTCAGATAGCCTGCAAAAAACTCTACCCTTTTTCACCCTACCCTTATCAAAAGCATGTGAATTTGAGCTATATTGTCTGAATCTTGTGTTCAAGATTGAAGCTTTATGGTGTGTGTGAAAAGGGAAATAGTTTATGGTTGTTGATTTTGGTGGAGCTAGTTTAGCAGCCATGGTGGTTTTTGTTGGGGGTGTTTTCAGTAAAGAGGGATACTAGTAACAACATTGGGGATGGGGGGTAGGGGTAGGGGGGGGGGGGGATGGCAGTGTGGGGGAAAGACTGCCACGGAAGAGTGGTGGTTGTTTGTGGCGCCTATTCAACTACAATTTCTTGGGGTAGGACTATGGACACACACAAATAATGGTTTTTAAGAGTTGAAATGATTATTCTGCCCCTTAATGAAGTTCCTTTAAACACTACAATTTCATAGTATGGGAAGAGTATTGGGGTAAAATAGTACTTCACAACTAAATGATTGGATTTCTTGGCATATCGAAGGAGTAATTATTTTGGTGAATTAAACGATTGTGGGATCTAGCTATGCTGACGTGTAACTAGTTTAGGCATGATCGTATAACTACTTTCTTCTTTTTCTTTTCTAGTAATTAGATATGAGGTGGTTTCGAACGACGACCTTTTGGTCAGAATCTTTTCCATCATGCTATTCGATTAATTTGATCCTGTAATTATTCCAAGCATAAACTATTCCCCTTTTCGCTGCTATTCAGAGCTATTGTTTTGGCCTTTGTTGCTATTCAGTAGTAACGTTTATCTAAAGAATTCCGATGTTATCTTAACTATCCGTCCACAATAATACTGTTCAATTCCTCTGCAATTAATCATTAGCTCAATAGGTGTCTTCGGTGAAGCTCTGACAAACCAGACCAGACCTTCAAAACGACAACTTTCTGAGTCATTTTCCAATAACGGATTATGTGCATCAAACTGATAAACACAGTTTTTTTGTCCTTAAGAAGGCACAATACATCGAAGAATGGTTTCATTTCAGTAAAAATGTTGTCCAGTAATTTAATTTGACCATCTACTGTATGTATACATGGTAGAAAAACACGATACTACACTCAAGATTGTGACCGACATGATTTGCAGGTAATTCCGTTAGCTTGAGATGTATCTAGTTGTCATAACGCACTTGATGAGTTGCGGTCGCAGGTGCTTGTTAGGCTGTTACAAAGGATACTCAAGATTTACAACGTATATTGCAGTAAAATAGATTATTTGCAGTATTACTTATTAGGCCGTATTAGGCCAAACGTATTTACATGACATATTATTAACCTAAAGGGCTAACACATTCACTTTATTCTCACATATTTGCAACAAAATGACCCGGCATACCAAGTATACTAGTCCTAATTCACCCGGCTTCTTACACTCTCCTGAGGCGCTTGAAGGAATACCTCGTCGTGAGCATACAACGATGGTGCATTGCCTGTAGGTGCACGCAATGCACCATTGTTCCCCGACGGTGCTGGCAATGCAGCACCGTTCCTCTTCAACTTCGAATAGTAAGGCTTCTCCCTCCCGCTTTGGTTACTAAACACCCGTTCCCTATTAAGCTGATGTAAATGCCCAAACAACTGCATCTTCAACTCCTCAAACGCCTCCCCTAGCCTCTGCAACTCCTCCATCGCCTTCTCATTGTACATAAACAACCCGTAATACAAATCAAAGCTATCACTCCCAGTATTCCCCACCAAATCAAGCAACGTCTCGTACCCCTTCGTGTTAATCGGGGTCATTTGCAAGTTCAACTTCTCCAACACCCGCCCCATTGTATGAGTCACAAACTGCGATCCAGCCGCGTAACGATCATGCTCTGCGCAACTCATCTCCACCATTCTACACCCCTCCTTCTCAAATACACCCAAGAACTTCTCCACCCTCTCAAGCCTAGAAGCCTCATCACCAATTCGAACTTTGTCGAAAACGAACCCTAACCCACTCCAGCTCTCCTTACCACTTTCTGGTCCAAACATGGGATGTGTGCACAAAATGTCGAAGTGGGCAGGGAGCAAATCAAGAAAAAGATTCCTAGGGAATTCTTTAACAGATAAAACATCAACAAAAAGAGTGTTCCTCTTGAGCCTCTGTACAGGGAGTGATAATAGGACCTGTTTGGTGGATATTATTGAAGTACATAGGAGTATAACATCAGGATGATTTTCACAAAGGTCATGAGGGTCTAGAAAAAAAGTTGCACCAATTGAGTCAGCAATAGAGGTATAATCAGTCCTGGAATGGGCTAATACTGTGTGGCCTTGTTGAACAAAGGCCTTGGCTAAAAACTGTCCGAAATTGCCAAAACCGACGATTGCGATTTTGAGCTTGGTAGACGCTATGAAGGGACTGGACACCCGAGGTTCGTTTTCGAGGCGTTGAGGTGAGTCAATGGCATTGATTTGGAAGGATTTGTGGTGTCTGTGTTGATGATGTTTTTGAGGTTGTTGGTGGATGGGGAGGTTGTTTTGTGGGATGTTGGCAAAAGGGTGAAGAGAATGTAATGAAAGTTGGGTAAGAGTTGAAGTGGTGGTGGGTTTGGTGGAAGTCATGAAATTCATGATGGGATTGATTTCAAACTACTATAACTTCTCAATGATCAATCAATACACACTATTAGCAAGGGATATTAGTTATAAGTTATAACTAACCCCAACTAAATTAGTAGTATGTTGTGTTGGTATTTGGAGAAAATGGAAGTTGAGATGAAAATGTTGGTGTTTTGTTTGCAATGGGGCATGTAGGAAGAGGGAGATGGTTGTGGGGGTTTATATATTGTTGTGGGGGGGGGGGGGGGGGGGGGGGGGGGGTTGAAAATGGTAGGTGAAAGTATTGGAATGAGGAATTTGGTGAAGGCCAAAAAAAAGTGAGGGGGAGAGGCAGCTACAAGTAATGCCTTTGACAAAAATGATAGATTTGTGAGTTGTGTGATGTGTGTTGTGTTTCTTGCATGAGTTATTTATGGAGAAATAGTACTAGAAGAAAAGCCTTCAATCAGCTTGACTTTGCTTGTTAGGAAAAAACAAAAAATGGGTAGGTTGATTTTTCTTATGGTGAATTGAATTGATGATGTATTCTCATTTTTCAATGACTGATAATAAAAGGGGAATGATTTAATAGAGATAGACATCCCAATACAATATTCCTTCGTCTCGATATGTTTGATTGTTTAAGGAAAAAATATTTTATTAAGGAATGATGCAAGATTACTAATATGTTCTCAAATAAAAGTGTTGGAAACTTGGAATGTTATTTTATTATGGACAAAAAGTACTTTATAGGGAAAAAAAGAGGAAAATAGGCTTAAAAGTTCGTAGAAAATGTAAACAATCAAATATTTTGAAATATGACAAAAATTTTAAATAATCAAACATATTAAAACAGAGAGAGTAAATTTTATGAGTAAAATTATCATTATGCCTCCTTTATTTAAAAGTATAGTAAGTGAGGAATTTAAATGGGGTAAAGTAGTAACTAGCTTCAACATAACATACTATTTTGGTGTGTACAGTGTTGCCTATCTATTAGCTTAGTGACAGTCTGACAGACACGGATCCAACCTAATGTTATGAAATATATTCTAATTTTAAATTAATTATAAGAGGTACTCCAATAATATACTCTCTCCGTTCCTAAAAGATTGTCACATTTTGATTTTTGTTAATTAAACATTATAAACTTTGATCATGAATTCCCATTAAACGATAAGAAATAATATAGTCTTGTGGGACCTTGTTAGATTCGTCCCAATATATTTTTGAAATATTAACTTTTTATAATTTTTTCGCATGTAAAATAGTAGATATTTATGTTCTAAATCGTGTTTTCTTGACCACCAAAAGTCAAAATGTGACCATCTTTTAGGGACGAAGAGAGTATTTAATTAATAATGTATATATTCATTATTTATAATACTTAGGTAGAAAGTTAAGGTGCCGTATAAACATCATCCGTACAAATTTCCGTACGGGGTTTATATAAGGTGCCGTATCTTTTTTAAGGGATTAGGGGTGTAAAAATTATACATATACGGATTTATACGGATAAATATTTATACGGAACCGTAACCGTTCCCCAATTATACTAATAATTTTTTGTTACTTTACTCGAAAACAAGATGATTGATAATAAAGGAAGTTCCTTATTGTTTACTACTCCTCTGTCCTTAAAAGATTGTCACATTTTGACTTTCGTTGGTCAAACATACTCCCTCCATCCCAATTTGTTTGTCCACTTTCTATTTTGGGAGTCAAATTTTGAAAATTTTGACTATGAATTTCTATTAGCCCATAAGAAATAATATAGTCATATGAGATGTTGTTAGGTTACTCTCAATGTATATTTTTAAAATATCAAAGTTTTTATAATTTTTGTATGTGTAGAATTCGAGATATTTACGTTTGAAGTCGTGTCTCGACGACCGTGAAAGTCAAAACAGGCCTAACAAAATGGGAAGGAGGGAGTAACAAAATTTGACAATTGATTTTAATTAAACGGTAAGAAATAATATAGTCTTGTAGGACCTTGTTAGATTCGTCTCAATATATATTTTTGAAATATCAACTTTTTACTCCGTATAATTTTTTTCTCATGTAAAATAATAGAGTATATATTTACGTTTTAAATCGTGTTTTGTTGACCATCAAAAGTCAAAATGTGACGATCATTTAGGATGGAGGTAGTATTTAAGAACTTAGACGAGGTCGGATTGTCACGTTTGATTCCACCTGTTTCTTCCAATTTGAGAAGGTCGTTTCAACTTTCAATGCCTTTTTCTTGCCTTCATTTTAATTATTCCGGGGATTCTAAATGCTCATATGATCGTGTATAAAGGGTTATTTAACAATTTAAGAAATTTAGTTTGTACTTTTATCATCACTCATGAGAGTTCATTCTACAATAAATTAATAATAGGAGTATAGGACAAATCAAATAGCCGAATATTGTTTTACTCACTTTATATATTCTGCCAAATTAGAATTGTGTTCTCTCAAAAGGCAATACCAATTTATTCTCAAATAAAAAGTTATTCCTTCAAATTAGAATTGTGTTCTTTCAAAGGTGAGTAGCAATTTATTCTCAAAACAAAAAAGTAATAGCATTGCAATATATTATGGTTTACGAGAACAAAAATAAACGTTTTTTTTAAATTAGCAATAAACTGAGTTTCGAACCCACGACCTTCCGATCATTAGCAAAAGCATTCTTCATATGAAAATTATAGTTCTAAAAATATAACGGATTACAAAAATAGTACTGATACAAAATTTGAAGTTTGAGCGTCATGGCCAAAAAGAATCTATTCCAAGTGAGATGGCTCACTTCAATAGCAATTTACATTCATGAACATAAGTATTGCTCATCGCACATGGTAATTTAGCAAATAATGAAGATTAAAAGTTCTTTTATACGTAATCGAAGAATTCAATAGTATTAGTGTAACACGAACAAGTGCACAGAAAATCTGCCCAACCTTCCTTTATCCTACCCTCACTGCAACCTACATTAAAACATTAATATTCATAAATACATAAAACATTAAGGATATTACAAGTATTGAGCGTATCTTTTCTGTCGTCATATCAATTCAATGAGTCCGGTTTCGGTGCATCAATAATTCGGTGTATCAGGTGCATCAGGTACCCATTTAAAGGTTTTACGTGAGTACTGTACCCACTTAAAACTTCATCATTGTACTTTTACCCAAATTGTACTATAACAATGGTACAATACCACATATTTATTTGGGTACAAGTACAATGATGAAGTTTCAAGTGGGTACAGTACCCACGTGAAACCTTTAAATGGGTACCTGATGCACCTGATGCATGGAAGTATTGATGCACCCAATCTTTTCACCAATTCAATAGCTTTGTTTAGGTCGATATCAATTACAAGTGTTGAGCGTATATATTTTTAACTATGAATCATGTAAAAAATGACGGTCATGTAAATTATCTTGAACGAGTTGTATGTACTTGGTACTATTAATAATGATATAATTCTTGTACATTTTTAAGAATTCTATAAAAGAATTTATTTGTAAACTTATGAATAGATTATATTCAAAGTAAATATTTTGTTAAACTAACTTTTTGTTATCTTTTCAGTAATAATTATTTTTTTAATTTACACTACCAAAATTGGTCTCATGTATCTGTCTTTGTCTGGTATTATCTGACTCAAGCTTCCAACTAAAACGTTTTGAATTCAACTCTTGTTGGAGACAATATATCTCATATTTATTCTAACTCTGTATTATCTAGCACGAACTTTAATAGTTTATTAGTTAGTATTTTATGTATTCAATCCATAATTCGGTTGACAAGTTTCAATATTTATGAAAGCTCCAATTATAGATCACCTTATCCTAGAAATCCAACACATTTGAGAGTGCCAAGTAGCCAAGAGAACAATGCAAATTCAATTTAAAAATGTTGTGTTTACTACAAAATATCGATATTGTAATATGTCATTTTGTATGAATCATTTATTTTATTTTATTTATAACATTATGTGTTACACCATACTATTTATTTTTAATGTATAAATGCTAAATACAGTCTTTTAAATATAGTCCCTGATTCAAAGTACCAAAAACAACCCCCATATTTTACCTTAACACAAAATCATAATTCAGTTTTGATTCCTTTTCTACGTGTAAACAAGAGAACATAAATATTTATTACTCCCTCCTTTCCATTTTTTTTGTTTCAGTTTGACTTTTCACGGTCTTCGAGACATGACTTAAAACATAAATATTTGCAATTTTTAATTTATATGTAAAAATTATAAAAGTGGATATTTCAAAAATATATATTAAATATAATCTAACAATATCCAAATTGATTATATTATTTCTTATCAGCTATTAAAAATTAATTGTCAAAGTTTTCAAATTTTGACCCCAAAAATAGAAAGTGAAATAAAAAATTGCGAAGGAGGGATTACATTTTTTAGTTTTACGTGTCAACTTTGGTTAGGGGTGTGGATGAAAATCGAAACTGAGCCGAACTGAACCGAAAAGAACCGATTTTTTTGGAATTGATCGGAACCGAACCGATTTCGGTTCCGCCCGCCTTTGAGGGAACCGAACCGATGCGGTTCTTCTTATGGTAGAATCGGTAAAAACCGAACCGATGACTAATTTTATGTAGAAAAAATTAAGTTTAATAAAGAATAATGGGCGAGAGGATTCATCATTGTTCATTGTTAGTATGATATAATAATAAATAAGTGAATTTGTTTTAACCTAATAATATATGGATAAATATATATTTAAAAAGGTGATACCGTGTGACGAATGTGTATACGAATTTCGAAATTATAATTGTTAGTTATATTTAATATAAAACAATACTATTCACATTTAGATTTGAGTTTAAAAATAATAATAATATTAGCTAGGAATGAACAGATACAAAATTTCAAGGCCCAAAGTGAGCTCCAATTTAGGTCCACAACATGAGGCCAAGAACAGGCCAAGAACCTAAACCGAACCAGAACCGACATGAACCGAACTAATTTCGGTTCCGTCTACAGTAGAACCGATGAGGCTGGTCTAGTTTTTTTTTGCCCAAAACCGAACCGTGTACACGCCTAACTTTATCAATTACTCATTATTCTTTAATCCAAAAAATATAAAATTAATATCAATAATTTATAATTAATAGTATTTTCATAAAAATATATTTTTATAACTTTTTATAATATAACTAATTAGTTATTACTAATCAACATTGAATAACCATATATAATTTGAACTGGAGGAGTATTAGCAAGTAACCTCCCTTCCTCTCACACTAAACCAACGGTCAAACCAACAACCATTACCCCTCAAAACTCGGTCAACAACTCATCCTGTAAACATCATTTAAACGACATGTCGGAACGAGTTACAGAAAAAGACGTTTCTGAGTCATCAACTTCAACCACCCAAAACGACGTCGTTGGAACCCCCACCCAAAACGACTCCATTTTAACCCCAAATATCCCAGTCGAGATCATATCCGACCACGAAATGGCCCTCATCGACGCCGCCTTCTCCGCCGCCTCAAAGCTACCACCTTTTCGCCGTTCTGTAGGGGAAGTGACAAAATCGATTCGGTCGATTGAGTCGATTAGCCTTTTGTCGAAACGTAGACTTTCGGGGTGTAGTACACAAAAGGAGGTGGATGGGGATATAGAAGAGGGGGGGATGAAGATGAAGATGAAGAAGAGAGTGGTGAATGAGTCGTTGTTGTTTAGGTTTAGAAGGAGACGGGGATTGTCTGTTACTGATCTTACTTCCACGGTACGTTTTCCACTCTGAAATTATCCGAACGTGACGGTAATAATTAGAAAGTTAATGCAGGTGAACGTATTAAAAGGTCTTTTGAAAAGACGTAAAATATAACTAAAAACACCATGACATTACATCCGAATTTGAGCGGGAATGAAATGGGTGAATGTAGGAGGCGAATGTAGCTTAATCGATTATCTAATTGTGTACAAAAGGGATGAACTTAAAATTTCACCATTCATTATGTGACACTGGCATATTGTCTTATACTTCATGTGCCCATCTAAAATAAATTTTACGTGACATTTTATAGGCTTTTTTTCATCTGGGCACCTGAACTTCTGATATTATAACAAATAGGCACCTGGTGAACTTTTTATAACAAGTAGGCACCTGAGACGAAAATTTGGCACCTGAACTTTTGGTTTTCTATTTTTTCAGATTTTAAACATTTAGATGGAGGGCAAAATAGGCAGATCACACTTTGAACTAACTAAAGCAAGAATTTTAACCAACCTCTACCTAACCCATTTAACCCAACCCCATTAATATTTATTTATTTCTTCTTCTATTCTATTCCTTCATCAACCTTCATCAAAAAAATTCAACCTCTCTCGGCTATCGGCTATTGGCTATCGGCTATCTATTTCTTCTTCTACTCTATATATAGACAATGGGAATAACTCTGGTTCTATCGAGGAAGCCTATACAAGCCCTGATTATGTTACCCATGCCCATTTAGGTTCAGTTTCTTCCGGTAAAGTTACATCTGACAGTGGAAGTGAATCTGAAAAGAACGTCGGTCATGCCTTTGATGTTCTTGTACACATTACACTTTATTTGAGATTTTCTTGAAAAATTGCTTGTTTTAATTTTGGATTAGCTTGTTTGATGTTTTCCTGGGGATAAATTGACTCGAATTTGAAATTTGGGTCTCATGGTAGTGAGAATAAATTGACTCCAAGTTTAGATTATATTACTGATGGTAGTGAGAATAAAGCAGCCCCAAATGAAGATGTACCATCTTTGAATGCTTCAGTTGAGCGTGGATCTGAATCTCTAGCACAACATTCCAAAAGATTCATTAATGTTTTGGAAATCCACATTCTCAATAAGAAGAACGCTTGATGTGTTAGTCGACTATCACCGGAAGCAACTAACTGATTGGGTTGGTAATGTAAAACAAACTGCCGCCATCAATTAACTGTTGTGAAGAAACCTGCAACCTCCGACTTGGCGAAGATGTAGTTGCCCAAGTTAAATGTGTCTCTGGTTATGTTACTAATTAATTATCCGGATTGGCACCTGAACTTTTTTGTATATTTTACCTTCAAGATGTCATATTTTTTTATATGACTAATTTGCCCTTGGGTTAAGAATTTTAAAAATGTTTAAAATCTGAAAAAATAGAAAACCAAAAGTTCAGGTGCCAAATTTTCGTCTCAGGTGCCTACTTGTTATAAAAAGTTCATCAGGTGCCTATTTGTTATAATATCAGAAGTTCAGGTGCCCAGATGAAAAAAAGCCCATTTTATATTAAAATACTTTGTTTTATTTTTTATTGTACGAAGTATATATAGTTGGTTTTGTTAAGATGCATATCCACATCGGAATGCGGATGTACTCCTGGTCAATATATAAGATCTTGAGCTATTCCCTTTATTACCAATTGGTTTTAAAATGGAATCCGATAGACTCTTAACATGGTCACATGAGCCAAGACCGAGTTAATAAGGCACGTGCAGGGGCGAAACCAGGATGAAAATCAAGGGGGGGCGAATTTTGGGGAAAAAATTAAGGGGGGGCGAAAATAAATAAAAAATAGTTAAAAGTATCGAAAAATTGTTAAAAATGAAGCTAACAAGGCTTGAACCCATGACCTCTACCTTTTGGAGGAAGGAACTAACCAACTAAGCTACACTTACACTTGGTTTGTTAACAATTTTTATTATATATATCACAAAAATTCAAAAAAATCGTATATAAAATAAACGATACCGAAAAACTTAGGGGGGACGAGCGCCCCCCCTCGTCCCCCCCTAGTTTCGCCCCTGGGCACGTGTAACCCCGCCGATATTGTTCCGGCAAGTAATTCCGCCGACGATTAGGTTAGACGCGTGAGGGGGAGTGTTAAGATGCACATCCCACATCGGAAGTCGATGTCCTCCGGGTCAATATATAAGATCTTGGGTTATTTCCTCTATTGCCAATTGGTTTTAGAGTGGAACCATAGACTGTTAACAGTTTACTATATGGATTTAACAAGCATGGTTTTGTAGTGCTAGCTCGTTCCAAAAAAGTTAAACAGGAGTATCAATACCGTCACATGAATCGTAAATGCATGAATATGATGTACCAAGCCTTGCCATTCGGATTAAAGGAAGACCATCCTAATGAAAGCCTCATTTTTCCCTTTGAGTTTGATTTTAATAATTCAAATTTAATGAATTTTGGGTGTATATTGATATGTTTGTCTATAGTTGTAAAATATTTGAGCTCATAATTTTATGAAGTCAAACATAGAATTACAAAAGTTAAAACTAGGCAATTTTTATGAGATTGAGGGAGTGTTTTAATTGTTTTTTATTTATTTTTAATACTTGTTGGTTTTCGAGGTTTGTTCAGATTGTTTCAGCTTTGCAATATGGTTGATATCATGACTTTTGGTTCATTTTGACGATTTGAAATGGTTAATGTTAGTCACTTCTTCTTCCTTTTTGAATTTTTTGCTACCATCATGGAGTATTAGAGGAATGGTTGAAAAATATTATTCTTGTTAGTGAATTAAGAAAACTTTTATCTTTCTTCGTTTTTGGACTCTTGTAAGTTGATTTTTTGTATTGAGGTTGAGTATATATATAATATATATATAAATATATATTTAACCCCCTCCCCCAGAATCGAACCAGGACCTCTAAGTCACTGGAAGACCTTCTAACCACAAGGTGTAAAGCTACACTTCTATGATGTTCGTCGTTGTGTAATTTCTATTATCTATTGTGGTTAGGTTGTTATTTCAATAGTGTTTCTGATCTGAGAATGGTTGTAATTCATGTTAAACATTACCTGATTCGATGGTGTTCTCTTTGGGCATATAATCCTTTCTTGTTAGAATTGGACTTGAAAATTTGTATATGAGTTATCAGACTCAGTTTTCTTAGTTTCTATTATGTATATTGAATTAATGTTCAATTTGTTTAAGATATCCTTTTCATGAATAAAGGGTCACAATCACAAATAGTTGTTGCATCTAGTTTGATCTGGAAACCACGTGCTCTCGCTTTGTGTTTGCTATTTTGAGCTTGAATCGGTTGCTGAGTATATTTTAGTCTGTATATAGCTAACTTCAAAAAGTTTATATCGTATGCGCTGTTGATGTAATCTAGATAAAGAAATAAGGACTCTCATATATCATATTCACAAGTTTTTTCTGTTTCAGATGACCTTGTAAACCCTCCAAATTGACACTTTAAGAGCCTTGCTTTTATCTTCAGGAATGGTGTGAAAAACAAATGGAGTTCTTTTTACATCTTGGCAGGCCAGAAAAGACTGATGCAATGAAAGCAGGTAGTGCTCGTCATGCAGTACTCGAGGAGGAGGTAATCTCTAATCTCATTGATTGTTGATCATTTGTTAAATCTATGATTGACTTATATCATTTTTCTGTCTCCGAATTTTGCTTTTAGATGCTAATTGAGTATTCATCACTTGCTGATTATCTGTGCACAGGTAATTAAAAGAGTGAAAGTTGAAGTGAAATCAAAGGAAGATATGTGGGCGCTTAAGTTAATAAATTTTATTGTTGGAGCAAATCAATTAGTTTTTGATGGATTAACACGTGAGTTACCAGTGTAAGTTCCAATACTAATTTCTATTTGATATATTATGTAAGTTTCAACTTATATGGTGATTGCTGGATGAAGAATTATTAGTCATACGCTCAAATAGGACCTTGCTTTCTTTTCTTTCCTTCACTCTTGTTTTTTTCTCATATTGGAGTCATCCTGCTATTTGAGTTTCTATAAGATGCTCACTCGTTCCTCCCATTTGGTTGATGAACATAACTTAGTTATCCGCCTAGTTGTCCACTATGATTCCATGAACTCTAAGGTTGGGACTACATACAAAGACAAACATATATCTGCAGTTCTGCACATATGACAACCAAAGTATCATTACTGCAGTTTTGTTACTTTGGTTTTAAATTTTGTAGAACCTCTCATCACGACAACCCAGTCTTCTTGGAATTCTGTGGTTAAACTGATGGATTATTTGTTGCTTCAACCAGAATAGGTTTCACAGAAGGTATATGGATTACTGGAGTAATAGATGAAATCCGGATGCCTTTGACTGAAGCAGATAAAATTGCAACTCTAGTTGACACAAAAACACGGGTTCGGGCAACCCTTCCTTCTGAGCCTCAGCAGAGGAACGGGAGGTAATAACATATTTTCTTGGCTCCTAATATTGTCTTTTATGTAATCTGATTTCAGATGTTTTTTCTTGTTAGAATGAAAATCACAGTAACTTTTAAGATCTGTCTTTTTTCTGGCAGGTTACAGTTAATGTGTTACAAGCATCTATGGGATACCTTGGCCGCAGGCAAATTTCCCTACGGCCAATTTTTTGATTTCTTTTCCTTAAACCCCAACTCAGAGTTATCGACAGATATCAAAAACAGTACTGCTAAAGCAGGTTTCCCTGCTGAGGTGAGAAACATATGCCGAGCAATGTTACTCAAATTATGCATCTTAGTGGCTCAACCCAGCCTTCGATTGAGGACCAATTATATTTCGAAGACCAATTATATCTTGGCAGTTGCAATTTGATATTTTCTCTTTCTTTACAGACTCTAGGTGATGTAGTGAGGTATTACAAGAATGCTTGCTGCATGTTGCCTCAAGCTAACAGCCAACTATTGTTGAGGTGCAACTCGAGATTTTATAACCTTAGTGCAATTCTTCTTTGGGTTTTGCAACTTTAATGACCTTTGGTTTGTATCGATTGGCCATAGATTAACTCTAATCCCTCAAAATGCATACTTCTGAAAGATGCTCTGTTCACTTCATGTTAAATATGTACTTTTAGTTGTGTTTCTTTTTTTCTTCACCACTTAATTAGAATTATTGCAGCATCGGAACCTTTATGTCCTGCTCTTGATTCTACAATAGAAGTAACTTTTGTTTACGTTTTCAGATATGAAACCCAAGTTGATCAAACCCTGATTGGGGAATGTAAGTTTGAGTATGACTCTGACTGGCTCGAAACTCAAATAAAGAGTTGCCTGGAATTTTGGAAGGGCGAGCGGAGCCCCCATTATGTTCAAAAGGAAGAGCGCTGGAAATGCAACTTCTGCAAGTTTGAATCTGTATGTGAAAGAGCAACTGAAGATAAGTAATGCTAAAAAGATTGATTCTTAGAGACAAGGCACCAATGCAGAGAAGCATCCCTCTTAATCAACGTTTTTTCGGTAGGCGATTCTTTCTCAGCTTGAGCCTTTTATTTAACATCTGTCATCCATGGATCTCGTCTCATGTATAGAAGCACACTTTCTAACAAAGTACTCAGTGTTATTCTTTGTACTGTATTTGTAATACGGATTTGAGAAACATAGTAGTTATGTGAATAAAATTGAAATGATAAAAAAATTGAATGTGCTTTAGAATTTGGGATGCAGAGATTATTATGACCTTTGATATCCCCTCCCCTCTCTATGTTGTTGCTGATTTCCGAGCAAGTGCGGCCGGGTGTTTATAATACCCGATCTATTCTGCCTTCTCTGTTTTGAGGGTAGATCTTGGCTTCCATCCGATCTCCACTATTTCTCGCTCGTTTCTAATTGTTTGAGGTCGGTTCTTGCAAGGCTCAACTTATCATTCGTCCGAATGGTTTCACTGATGAGCATATGTGTGTATGCTTTGAGGCATTTTTTAGAGTTCCAACTTGTAGTTTTAACATTCTACTGAAAGGATCAAAACTCTCTCAAGTCTTCATCGTCTTTCATACATGTCTGTCTTGATTAATTTGTACATTAACAAGAGGGCGATTCTTGCGTGAAATGTTAAGATTCATTAAACTTTTCGTCCATTAATAGTTCATTAATCATAAAAAATGTATATTGTACTCATTTAAATTATTTTTTTTTTCTTTTTTTGGTATATTTTAGATAATACGTACCATTATGTCAAAAAAAAATTATTAATGTTAATCATCTAAGCTTATCTTTTTTCGTTTTAAATCATTTGTACCAACTTGTTTAACCTATTTTGGTACACAAGCTATAACGGTGTATAATACTCCCTCCGTTTTTTTTAGTTGTCGTTCTAGACTTTGGCACAACAATTAAGGATTTCATATGGTTTACCTATATACCCTCATTTATTATAGGAATAAACATTATTATATCAAGTTTCAAGACAAAAATATAATTCATGCTTATTTAATGACAAGGTCATAATAGGAAAACTAATCCAAAAAGTGCCTTGAAAATCGACAAGTAAATAAAAACAAATTTTTTTTGCTAGAACGACAAGTAAAAAAAACGGAGGGAGTACCATTTTTGATACATTTCTTTTGAACATTTTATGTTGTACCATCTTAAAATGATATATTTTAGTAATGAGTACCATTTTTAAATTGAAAATAATTGTATATGCTGATTAATGAACGATATTATTAATGAACCGTAGCCGTACACATTTTCCCTCCACTCACCTTTCTCACAATTAGTCAAAGAAGGAACCAGTTGTGGATTTTTCAAAAAAGAAAAATATCCATATCAATTAGCGATGGAGGGAGTATATTATTGGAAGGAAATTTCTATGAGGGTCAAAATAGTACTTTAATTGCTCCCCCTGGTCAAGTCTACCAAGCTTGACATTTCACAAAAAATCTGTTCTCCAAATGAAGCGCGTTGGATATTATATTATTCTAGAATGCAAATCATTATGCTTGCTTATAAATATCAATCTATGAATGCTGTCGGAATCATAATGCAAGCTACTTCAATCATTTTCACTTTAACCACACAATTATATAAGCACTTTGCAATTATACCAGATCATATCTGTTCATATATTCACCTACTAAACATTCTTATTTAACAATCTGATCAAACAAAAAAGACTAACTATCCATCTCTGTTCAATCTGCAAGTACCTCAAGCTGTAAGTCATCTTTCATAATTTGTTGGTAAAACATTGTTTTGGGGTTTGATGCACATCGAAAGTCGGTGTCCTGGGACAATATATAAATATTGGGTTAATGCCCTTTAGTTGATTGGTTCTCTTTGGGTGAGGTGAATTTGTTTGCTACATATTGATAGACTGATGTTTAATGTTAAATAAATACTCGAATTGTGTACTAATTTGAGTACTTAATGGGGTTTGATGTAGGAATATTTTTTTTTGCTATTATGATGGATTAAATTAGTAATATTTTTATTTATGCCCTTTTAGTTGATTGGTTATCTTAGTGTAATTAATGTGGTGAATTTGTTTGATACAGACAAATGTTTAATCTTAAATAAATGGCGTTGGTTTTTACACTCCAAATGTTAATAACGGCATTTTAGTTTATCAGATTTTATAGATTTTCATAAGATAAATAAAGGATAAAATTAAGAAAATGAAGTGCAGTACCAGTGTTTGGAAGATAAAATTAAAATAAATACTCACGTTTTCTACTACTTGATGGATCTCAAAACTATGCCTTATTGTATAATATTTGTTGAAAAATATTTTAATGGAATGGACATACAGATCAAATATAGTTAATGTGTGACAATAGAGATTGCAACCTTGCTATGTGGGGGTGGGAGCACTTCAAGCCAAACCAAACCAAGCCTTATCTTGTTATTACGATATCTTCAATCAGCCTTATGTTGGTTAATGCTTATGGTGGGAGAATGCTCTCTGATGATTTTGGTATTGCAGAGAATGGCGACCTTTGCCGACCCAAAGCTGATATCAGAAACTGGTGCTCTTGTGAGACCAGCATCAGTATTTCGCAATTTTATTTCACGTGATCCGAGCTCCACTTATGCTGCTGAGGCCGGCAGGTATCACTTGTATGTGTCATATGCATGTCCGTGGGCTTCCAGATGTCTTGCATTGTTGAAAATCAAAGGACTTGAAAAAGCTATGAGTTTCTCTGTGAGTATTACTGTTAAGACACTTAAAAAATTGAAATAGTTGTTCCTTCGATAATTAACCGATTGTTTCCTACTTTACACTCTAGGCTGTCAAGTCTGTGTTTGAACGTACGAAAGAGACTGATGAACACATGGGATGGGTTTTTCCTTCTTCAAGTACTGAAGAAGATGGAGCCGAGCCTGATCTGTTAAATGGAGCTAAAACTGTCCGCGAGTTGTATGAGCTAGCAAGCATAGATTATGCTGGCAGATTTACTGTCCCTGTAAGCTATATTATGCTACTAGTTATCATTCCGTGACATATAACTATAATGATGTTAGTTTTTACTATCTTCTCATCACTAAGCATTTATGGTTTTCTGTTTTTCGTAGGTCCTCTGGGATAAGAAACTCAAAACTATAGTGAATAACGAGAGCTCTGAGATCATTCGCATGTTGAATTCGGAGTTCAATGATATAGCAGGCAATCCAGATCTGGACCTCTACCCTTTACAATTACGAGCACAAATTGATGAAATAAATGAGTGGATATATAATGATATAAACAATGGTGTCTACAAGTGTGGGTTTGCTCAGAAACAAGGCCCATATGATGAGGTAGTCTTTTGAATAATGTTAGTTTTATTCTTGATTACGCACAACAGCACAAAGAACGTGTCTCACTGTTGTTTTCACAGGCGGTTGAGAAGTTATTCAATTCTTTAGACAAATGTGAGGAGATACTCGGCAAACAGAGATACCTATGTGGAGACACAGTAACTGAAGCAGATATTCGTCTGTTTAAGACCCTTATTCGATTTGATGCGGTAGGTTGTTTGCTCAGTGACATTTACATCTTCATTTTTAGCTCTGGTATACTAACTAAGATTATAATTGAAATTTTATTTATAGGTGTATGTAGTCCACTTTAAGTGCAGCAAGAAGACGATTCGCGAATATCCAAATTTGTTTAATTACACCAAAGACATCTATCAAATCCAGGGAATAAGTAGCACTGTCAATATGGAACACATTAAGAAGCACTATTTCATAAGCCATACTCACATAAATCCATTTGCAATCGTCGCTGCTTCTCCCGATATCGACTTCTCTTCTCCTCATGACAGAGACAGGTTCACCAAATAGGCTACACCTATGTATCGCACTATTTCTGATGTAATCTCTTCCGTTCAAAACCATCTGGCGCTTCGATAAAATAAACTATGTAGTCCAACAGGGTGAGTTCGAATGATTATGGTTGTATGTAGTTCAGGGCATCATCTGTTTCTGTTGTTTATGCATCGTCCTGTAGTCAAAGAAGTTTGTCATTTCTCATTGTCTTTGCCTTCCAGGCAGCACATGTAATATCTGCTGATGTTCTTCGTTTTGAATGTGATTTATGTGTATTTTGAAGTTGATGTAACAAGTTTGTTCTACACTCAGTGCATCAACATATCTTCATTTGTGAAAGGTGTGCAACTTGTGAAGATCAGTAAAATTGTTACCTGTCCTTCAGTATGTTATAACACATGTTCTAACAATACGATAATCAAACACAGGATATAAAATCAGCTGTAACATAAATAAGAGAGGTTGGTAACCATGTAACACCTACTTATGAAGGCAAACATGTCCAAGGAAAAATTCACCAAATAGAAAAATATTACAAGAAGGATCTTACTCGAACGTCACACATTCTTAATGCCCTATGCTAGATTTTTCTATATTATCCTTAATAGATATTCTCTTCCTATGTCAACATCATTACGATGCTTGACTGATAGGATGTGTATGAAATAAAATGTCTCATTGTTGTTGCATCAAAGTGATATAGCAATTGTACATTCGGTTATGAGCAAAGTACACAAGACTCCTAATGCACACTAACCTAGCAGCTCCTAACTGATGTCGGGTCTGATATCATCACACTATTAAGTCATCCGTAATAACAACAAAACAATACTATAAATGACATGGCATTACCATATTGAAGTTAGTACAAGAATAAACTCGAATTGATGTATTGTATTACTAATATTTTTACATGAAAAATAGTATGAGCATATAAGAAGTACGTTGAAACAAAGGAAGATCTACTTTATCGTCCCGCATTCATCTTACAATCTCATTCGTCTTCCAAACATTTAACAATTAAAAGCTAAGTTATCAAACTGAATCAGCACGCCAAGCAAACAACCAATTCTCTCATCGGTATGTTTTTTTCTCTGTTTCAAATTATCATCACATTTTTTAATTGAATTTTCATCTCATACTAATGCAAAATTTGCTGGATCAATTGTCTAATTAATGTTCAATTTTTGTACCTTTTCTATATATTATCTGAAATCTTAGTTGCATAATTTATTCCAAAGAATTAATTGTTTACCATAATTAGAAGGTTGTTGAGCTAATGAACAACAATATGCCACAATCCCCATCCCGTGGGTTAAGGGGTGCGGATTGTATGCAGCCTTACCCTTGTTCTCGAGGAGGTTGTTTTCCGAATTTGTCCGAGATGTAATATTAAGCCTATCTAGTAGAGATAAGAATTACATGTAGTGTGATGGGTCATTTTGATTGATTTGATTATGTCCTTGAGCAATAGAATATAAATTCTATGTCTGCATTAGGACATGGAAATAGTGGGATAATCGAGATAGGGAAACATTATATATACTGGGACCGGAAGTCCTGTTTTTCAGTTGCTTTAGTGATTTTGAATAAGAAGGCTTTTAGTGAAGGATTGTAGTAAGGTTACCGAGATAGACTGTAGCATTAGATATTATTGGGATCACGAGAACTGTTTATGATGATTTATTGGTTGTTTATATTTATAACCCTAATCTACACCTGTTGAGATTAGACTTGTGGAAGTCAAATGCAACTTCGCAAAGTAGAAACTATGGAGCTCGGTTAACTAATCCTGCTGGGTTGGTTGTCTTTCCAGTCTGAGGTGGTGTGCTTCGTGGTTGTCAGTCTAGTGTGAGGTGGTGTGCTTTAGATTGTGAGATAGTTGAATTTTGACTTTGTTATCCATTTGGGATTCAAGTATTCAACTACTTACTAAATTATTTTCTGTCATGGTACATTATTTAACTATATACATTTATATTTCTTCTTCGCTTCTTACATTATGTCATTTACATCAATTCAATTGATCAAGATATATATTATAATGACTTTGCTTGTACATCTGCTAATAATAATTTGAATAACAAATGCCAGGCTCTTCCTTTATCGGGATCTGCTGACTTGTACTGAAGTTCTTGGTAGACAATTGCTGTGTATAGCATGGTACCAAACGATCTCTATTTAAATACATGCCACTTCTTTGTTTTGGTTTTTCCTCGTCGTTCTTCTTCATTCTTTCTTAGGTTGGACCATGATAGGAACTCTCCTGTGACCCCAGTATAGAGTTAAATGATTTTTTTCTATTTGCAGATTGGTTTTATCATCTCATATGTCAAATAACTTATCCTATAAAGATGTAGCTTATGTTCCTTGCTTGTGTATTTTGTGTAGTCTATTCTCCGTTATTGATTTTTTAGACGGTGTCAAAATGCTTGATGAAAGTCTGTGCAGACTTCCATTGGTTTAGATTGTTTGCAGGAGAAAGCCTATATTAGTTCGTGTAAAAGTTTGTTTATTACAACATTTCCTGTGCAATTCGTTTAATTATTTATGTTTGAACAAACATAAACAATGTTGTATACTCCAGTTTACGTTTGGACTTGTGAATGATAAACATTCCCCAATTCCTCTAATTAGGCTTTGTCTAAGCGGGGTAAGGCCTTGGTTTTAGTATTGTATGCACCCTTACCCCTGTCGTAGTAGAGAAGTTTACCGAGTTTACTCTATATGAGTTGCAAAGACTATCCAAGAGCATCGGCAGACTTATGAGCCATTTTGATTTACTTTATTACATCTAAGAGCAGAGAATATTTTTGACTCAATCCGATATGGATGTTCAGACTTGTGAATATGTTAACAAAAATGGGAATTGATGAGTTTTCAAAAGTTAAAGAGTTATTTGTGTAAGACAATTATGGTTGCCAAAGTGCATAGAAAGTTTTAAAGCTCTGCTCTGCCAGCATACACACTTGTAACATGACTAGGGAAAATCCCAGTATTTACTGTATTTCCAATTACTGACAGAAGCTGAGAAGCAGATCTTTATTGAAATGCGCTACTCTTAAGGTTTTTTATTAGCATTTAAAATAATTGGCTATACTAATAGGTCTTCCAGGATGATTGAGGTGTATTTGCTACACAAGCAAACCAGCCTGTACGAATTACCCGATTGCCAGATTTTCTTTTCTGGAACTGAAATGATAATTTGAATGCAGGTTTACCATTCTAGTTTTGTTGATGAAGATGGTGTCAGTAAAGCTTGTGGGTGCCCTCTGCTTCCTCTGAAAAGCCACATAAAGGGACCAGCTCCGGTCTCAGAACAAGGTTAAACCACAAAATTTGATTTGTACTTCCGCACAAATTCAATATCATAATCAGTTTGTTGTGCTTATAAATTGTATGCAGAGAGTACTGATATTGTTGATGAGGCAATTACATTCTTCAGGGCCAATGTTTTCTTCAGAAACTTTGACATCAAAAGCTCAGCTGATAAGCTCCTTATCTACTTGACTTTTTACATTAATATAGCTTTAAAGCGGCTTGAGGGCTGCAGGACTTTGGCTGAAGGAACAAAGGCTATAATAAACCTAGGTTTGGAAAAGGTCCCAGTTCCAGGAGAACCTGGGTTTCCTTTTCCTGGTCTATTCTCCGTTCCACAATCAATGGCAGAAGCAGGTAGCATAACTGAGATTTGATCCATCTTGAAATCTAATCATCAGTTTCTAGCTTTCAATAATTAACTATGCTGATAGAGTTCAATTTTGGGCTATGTACACTTGAAAAGTTGGACGGGGAAGAATTTAATGTGAGAGAATTAATATTTGGCTTACTCTGTGAAGTTGTCAGGTTTGCCGGAGTTGGTGGTGGTGATGGGTTATAAATATGCTAAGGATTTAGGGTTTATGATCATATGCAAAATAAATAAATGTATAGGTCAAAATAGTATGTACGAGTTCAAATGAAGTAATCGATGTTCATGAATGCAGATACATTCCGGAATTATTTGAAGCAAATAAGGGAGGAAACAAGTGGTAGGCTGTTGAGTGTTGCGTACCGCCCCAATGGGACCCCGAATAAGTGGTGGTTGGCATTTGCAAAGAGAAAGTTCATGAACATAGTAACTCCTTGAGCAGTGTTCCAAGGAGATAAATATTTGCAATCCTTATGGTGACTGGCATGCTTGTGCCATCTTCATATCCAATGTAAGATCCTTGCTTTTATGCACAGATACTTTCTTACAGTCAAGCAAGTGAATGTAGTATTCTTAGAACATTGCCGATATGTATTGATACAAGTATAATTATTTGCTTTGACTTGATATACTCCACAATTTGATTAGTGCCACGAAAAATAAGGTCTAGACTAATATAATGGATGAGCTTTTATGGTTTATGTACAAGTTTTTATGTTCGAACTGTGTTTTGCATAACAATAGTGATATCTGAAACTAGTGATAAACTTGGTATTATTGTTAATTGTTTATGGATTCTTCCTTAAGCTGGTTAGAGTGACTAATCTAGACCTGCAAGAAAGCAAAATGTAGTGTTCATCCTCTCTTTCTCTTACATTCAGTGTGACCATGCATTTGTCCTGTACTAAAACGTACATGAAATAACGATGGGTGACAATATTAATAGTACTAATGTGGAGACTGGGAGCATTAATTACCAAAGGTGACATGGTCTAGATGTATGCTTGTCCATGTTGAGCTCTGAAATCTGATGTTCATACTTGTTAATATTTCATGCCATAGACTCCTTTCCCAAGTCCGAAACTATCTGTTCTGTGCTGATCACTGCGTAAATATGATAGTTTCATAGTGTCATTGGAAGTTGATCACAAATTGTGGAACAAGACTAAATGTTTAGCCAGAAAAAATTCTAGAAAATTTTACATGTAATAGTCCTATATGGCTTCTGCTAGTTGTTTTCCTCAGCTACAAAGAATGTGACTATATGAGATCATTTGGGGGATGGGCAAAAGGTCGAAAGGTCAGAGAGAGATACACCATAACTGGACTGATTGAACAGAGTTCTCAGGACTTTTTCAATTAGCCTCGGAGATATCGTCACCATTGCTGCACAGTTGGTTTGCCTGTGCACCAATTCTAGTGAAATAAGCCAATCCGAGGGCGAAGCAAACCAAGTCGCATCCATCACACCCCTATGATCCCAATGAGCCACGCAATGTGACACATTATTGTTAATTGCTCTTGACAAAGTCGACTTTGACCTCCATATAAGTTGTCAGGAAGAAACTATTCAGTTTTATGACTTCCACTTCCATCGGACTTATCCCATTCTCCTTTGCGTATTGCTAGAGCCTCCGCTATAAGTGAGCTTCCTATTGTTGATTGTGAAGCCAAATTTCGTACTGCAGAAAAACACAGGGATTGGGAGTTGGTCGGATGATGACAAGTCCCGACCCATCGTCTGATTGAGGTTCGTCGAGCATGGTGAACTCTCTGAAAATTGGATGATGGGGATCGGGGGCAAGTCGGGACTTGGGTCGGATGCAGGAAGTCTCGACCCATCATATAAAACATAATGTCTAAATAAATTGAACATATATACAATAAAACATATTGGACAATTACTACTCCCTCCGCATTTTTCTACTTGTCGTTCTAGCAAAAAAAATTTATTTTTATTTATTTGTCGTTTTACATTTTCATCAAGACATTTTTTGGTTTAGTTTCCTTGTCATTAAATAAACATGCATTATATTTTTGTCTTACTATAATAATGAAGGTATACAAATAAAATATATGATATCCTTAATTATTGTGTCAAAGTCTAAAACGACAATTTTAAAAAAAATGAAGACAGTATTATATAAAAATAAATACGTAGTTATAAAAAACAGGAATAAACATATATGTATATATATATATAGTGAATGACATAATAGTTATTTTTAATATAAAAATGGATACATATCAAAATAGTATCGCTCCACATTGATAATCTAGAAAATAGCCGGTAGATTCACTAAGCACAAGCAAAGATTTATGTTCGATATTCGGATGTTTAGGCACATTTATCTTGTTTAGAATACAATATCACTTTATTATTACGTACTCCCTCATTTTGTGACATGTCTAATTTCATTTTTTTTCTTCCAAAAGTATTTCATTTAATCAATTTCTACATGTATGACAGCTAAGCTGCTTAAATTACTACGTAGGAGATGGTTTCTTTTAATGTTTTTAATAAAGGTCAAAACTAGATAATAATCTTCATGAGATGGAATTAGTAATATTTATTCCTAACAAATCATCAACTTTATTTTCAAATTTCAATGATCAAAATTAATAAATCTTAATTTCTTAATAACACATAAAACTTCGGTTAGAAAACATCATGTTATATTTCTACACATTTTAACATATTTTTAATAAAATATTATAGCATGTATTTTATACGCATATACTTTAGTACACGTTTTAAAATCTATAATCGAAGTATAAACTTCGTAATTATTCTGAGACAACATAATATTTTGATTCTTAAAAAGAGTTGTTCATATTTTCTTTTGGGCAACTATAATAGAGCACCGAATAAGGGTTAGGAAGACATTCCGAAGCATATTATTAGAATAATTTAATATTCGCTACGAGTTTTCAATATTCGCCAACTACTATAAGTTATGCTCCCATCAACCTGCCCCACCTAGCTTTCTAAAATACTACAAGAGCTTTTTTATTTGAAAAACAATATACTTTTGTATAGTCCTCCTAAAATATTCCAAAGACTCAAAATATTAGAAATCCAACTAATTTCACCCGTGCATATCTCAAACTCAATTGGAAAAGAATAAGAGTGCTAAGTATTAATAATTTTGTCTTTCATGAAGTGTAGGTTCGACTTCATGTATATTGAACGAATCTTGACTTAAAGTAGTTAACATGAAAGATCTAGACTCTTGATCAGTTGAGACATATCCCATAATAACCATGTGAGAGTTTCACAATTTTACAAATCCAACTAATTTGTGTTTGTTGCTATTTGATTCTATTATTTAACTCTGGAACCTTGTAATAAAGAGCTATTCAGATTATTTGTAAAATATACTAAAATTATATAGCATCAAAATATTCGAACTGGCCGGTTACGATTTTCTTAAAAAAAAATTACATGATAGTCCGTTGAAAAAATCTTTAAAAAATAAATTGTATTAGAACTATTTTCTATCAAAATATCATGTAAATATACTCTATACAAAGGGTCATAATTATTAAAGATGATGATCTAAGTGTTTCCAAATTAGTTTGGTTAATGTCTTCCGTTGCAAGATGTACCTTTAGGCTTTAGAGTGTGTTTGGTATGGTGGAATGGAATGAATTAAACAGGAATGGAATTGAATGACTTGGTTTGGTAGTTAGGAATTGATATTCATTGCATTCCTTAGTTAATCCCATTACCCCATTTGAGGTAATACCCATTACTCCCAAATTGGGCGTAATCATCCATTACTTCAGATGAGGGAATCAAATGAGGAAAAATAGGACAGAGTTACAATATTTATAATTATAACAAATTATTTTAAAAATACTACCTTTACACAAGCTGCTTTGATTACATTATTATCATTATTATTATTATCATATTTATTATTATTATGATTATTATAATCATTATTATTATTACTATTATTTTTATTAAATTGTAATATTACGACCCTAAAGTAAGAAATAGATAAATGGACCGGGGCTTGATAGGGCTTAATCGAGTTGGATTGGCGGACTTAAGTTGAATTGGGCCTCCATTGGCTTAAATAGGAAACTTGGGGCCAAAAATCAAAGGAAAAGGTAGAGAAACCCTCCTCAAACCCGCAACCAAAAACACCCTAATATTAAAATAGAGATTTCTCCCTCGTTTCTCAACCGATTTTGCTCATTCAAGGTGCGAATCGAACCTTGAAACATCCTCCTATTATTTCTCTCTTCAATTCAAGGTAAAAATCGCTCAATTTGGTGCTATATCGAGTGAGAAATCTTGTTTGACCCAAATCCCGTTTTTATAGTATAGTGCACCAGAAAACGCACTGTTCTTCCTCAATTCTGGGTCAAATCGGTTGATTCTTGTTGCAATCGCTTCCTAACATCTTCTTCTTCACGAAATTCCCTTCGATTCAAGGTATAATTCGCCAATTTTGGTATACTATAGCTACGTTTTTCATTATGTTTAAAAAGGGGCGATTTATTGTTATTTCCGTAGCATATGTTGTTAGTTATGGTATTAAACATGTTATAATCATATGGAGAACGTTATATATGCATAGAATTGATTTTAAGCTTGAACAATTGGGGTTGGAAGTGGCCGAATTGATGCTAGGTCGATTTTGGGGATTTTATTTATTGTTCTATGTGAGATATATATTGAAATTATCATCTAAAATGTGACATGACTGAGTTGTAAGTGTAGTATGGACTGCAAGTGATTAATTTGAGCATGGAGGTTGACATTGGGTTCGATTATTGAGGAATTATTGGCTATAGTTGTGTTTTTGTTGATTTTGGGGTAAGAATTATGTATAAACATGACAAATATATGATTTTAGGATGACATACATGTTCGAACAGCCCTAGTGCAGCCTTGGAACCTGCAACTTTGAATGTTTATCGCACTTGAAGGTGTATTTAGGTTGATGATGTTGACTAAATCGATTTCGGGTGGAAATAATAGGTATAGTTGATCGGAATGTCGAAATTTGGTAAAGTTAGGGGCAAATGATGATTAGGGCAGATTGAGGACTTGATTTAGGCTTGATATGGAATATTAGATTGTTATTGGTATGAATGTTGGGTTAGTATGAAAGAATTGGGCTTAAAGTGCAATTATAGACAAGTTTGGGGGCATTCGTGAAAAGATATAAGTTATGATATAAAATATGAGCTTGGGTGCTAAGGTTAATTATATGAAGGTTTAGAATAAGTAATTAGTATTTATAAGTGTTAAATTATTAAGAATGTGATACAAATTGGGTTACAATTAGAATTGATAAGTTTAGGGGTTAAAATGTAAAGTTAGGAGAATAGTGGATGATAATGTGATTTAAATGGTTAAAGGGGGCATGTTAGGGCCTAAGATGTAATTTAAATTGATTTTGAGGTCATAGTGTTATAAATGTGGAAATTGGGGCTAAATTGTCATTTTTCCAAGATTGAGCTAAAAGGCTATTAATATGTATAATAATTCCTGATGTAACTAATTCGAGTGGGATGGGATGTCTTTCGAGTAGTGTTTGATATAGAGCATATGTGTTATATAGGTCCTAATGTGTGGTACGAGTACTGGATTGAGACTCGGAAATTGATGTGCGTTGCTGTGCTTGAGGTGAGTTCTTACTCACGTGCTGTTATTACTCTTGTATGTGTTGTGTGGTAGTGATAGTATATATTGATGCATTATGATGATCAATGTTGAGCATTGAGCATGAGTAGAGATGTTTAGGGTGGACCTACGGGTCGCATATGTGTTGTGTGTGTGGTCATGATCCGGCAACCTAGGATTGAACGGTCGCCATGGTTGGTTATGGGTCCGTACGTGTGTGATGATGGTTGGGTGATGATGATTTTTGATGTGATGATGGTAGGCGGGTTGAGATAATGTACTCCCCGCGGATGAGATGATGTGTACTCCCTGCAGGTTGAGCTAGGTAGAGTGCTGTACAGTACGAAAGTCCGGATCCATGCATATAGTTACACATTTATGTGGATATTGTGGTTATTATTGCAGTTACTCATGTATTTATACCGTTGTATGTTTGACATTTTCATTGTGTATGTCATTGCTTTCGCATCACGTATGTGGGGTGGTAGCCACGCGTGAGAAGGATTCACCAGCTGTCGAGCTGACCCCTTCGGGGACCTATTCTTTAGCAGGTTAGTGGCGTGGTAGTGTGCGATGACCCTCCTTCGGTGAGTGGCGATGGTGGCATTAGGATCTCCCTCAGTCGTAGCTGTTCTTGTTTCGTGTTCCTCTATGTTTTCCGTTTTACCCTTGTCGGGCACTATTGACTTGTATATTGAGATTTTGGTTGTATTTAATGATTGCGGGTCTAGGGTATTGAACACCGATGGATATGTTTTAACCCTTTTCAGTAAACCAGATCTTACATTATTTATTTATGTATTTTAATTCCTTTGGCCATTTGAAAACTGTTTTACTTATCGAGTCATCCATCGAGTGGTGACTCTGGTTTCGGATTTGATATCGAGCCTAACCTCGAGGCGGCCGACTCGGGGCGGGTCGTTACAAGTTTGGTATCAGAGCTTAGGTTGTATGATTGTTGGGTCCTATGTGGTATGTGCTTACCTGCTAGTGTCTCTAGGGATATGTGATGTGTCCGTTAGAGGTCAGCATGAGTATAGGGGTTGTTGTGTTCATTTTCTTTCACTTCCGTAGACTGAGGAGATATGCCACCGGGTGAGGTTTGTCAGATATGTGGGGTTGGGTATAACTAACATTACATGGGCGCGGGGGTAGAAATCGATTAAAAGTAAGTGTGGACGGGATTCGAATGTTGAGCGGGATACGAGAAGTGAGTAGATGTGAGATACCTTATATGCTCTCGATTGCTGAGTTGGTTTGAGGCATAAGGTATTGGAATATGTAGAAATTGTTATATTGGGGGTTCTCTGATTGTAATAGATGAGAAGGTTGCATTGACTTCACGGGATAGTATAATAAGGTGGCAACTAAGATTCTGGATAAGAATAGCAAGGGGGAATCAAGCGAATTGTGAGCTAGCCTTGGAATGATTGGGACCATAGCATAATGGGAGTGATGGGGTTGGTGTTCTTATGGATCTATGGATGTAGATAAACGGTGGTTTTGTGTGTGTGGAACACTAAAGGGTATAGGAATGTCTCCTTGATCCTGTAATACTTTAGAAAGGACTTGAATGAAAAGTATCATTGTGGGGTACATAAGTAGGATATATAATAAGAATGGGTTTAGTATAATGGAAGTGGAGGGACTAAGGTTGAATATAATAAAAGGGTTAGTGAAGTGTGTTGTGTCTTGCTATGGATAGCGACGAAGGAAGTAAGATGTTGGATATAATTACGGGGGGGTTTAGAATGGATGTGGAGTAGCTTAAGTGGGAGAACTACTACCGTTGAGCTTAGAAAGCCTGGTGAAGTTGTTGGAGGTTTTAAGATGTGTATTGAGGAGACAACTAGAGATTAGGTAGAATCAGGGTGGATTGAGGATAAGTACTCGACTTTTGAACATGATACATGAAAATCCTGAATGTACGAATCAGAGATGGATAATATGATAAGGGGTGTGATAAGATCATATAAGATGGTGCTCCAGAGGGGACGATAAAACAATGATGTAGGACGACCTTGTACATGAGGGAAGCAGTGGACTGAATTCGGGGGAATGGAAAATTTAGTGTTGTAAGAAATGAAGGGTGAATTAGAAACTTAAGTATGTGAATATAAGTTGGACAATATTGAGTGATCTTGAAAATCTCACCAAGGAATAGATGTTAAATCGAGATAGGACTTTGGAAGGAT
This sequence comes from Echium plantagineum, assembly GCA_003412495.2. Taxonomy (NCBI): domain Eukaryota; kingdom Viridiplantae; phylum Streptophyta; class Magnoliopsida; order Boraginales; family Boraginaceae; genus Echium; species Echium plantagineum. The sequence continues at coordinate 15,962,905 of CM016564.1, forward strand.
GATTGATTGAGGTTTCAATTGTGCCTTGAAAGTTGTCGTAGGATATGTGGATCTGTTCCATGATAAGTCGATGAGAGTAAGAGGTAAGATTGGAGATAGTATTGTTGATAGGTGGTGTGACTCGTAAGCGAAGTAATGGTCTATATTCGTATGAGAATAAGTCAAAGTGTGGTGTGAAGTCTCGCGTAGGGAGGATATGCCATTAAGTATGGATTGGTGTTGGTAAGTGGTGTTCAATGATATAAAAGGTATAAGGGCTACAGTCGAAATGTGGTTGTACAGTCAAGGCTAGACGATGTTGGGTTCAAAGTGAGCGGAGTGATTCGACTCAGTTAACGGGAGTACTTGTTCGGGTACCATTACGGTGAGTGGAAATTGGTTGTGTATAGATTAAGTTGGAAATGAACAATAATTTTCGTAAGGATGTAATTGAAGGAAAGGATGAATGATAGAAATTTGTTAGGGTTAATTATGAAGTTGGACGTGAAATGATGGTAGTAAATGGCATAACTATGAATTAGACCCAATCTCCCTGATGCAATCCTAGGAATTTTAGCAGTAAGATATGAGTTGTCAGAATGGGAATTATGAAGTAGGAATGAGAAATCCAGGAAGAAGAGCATAATGCTGGATATATTACATAACTTAATAGTGTAAAGATACAGAGAGAAGAGAGAATGTATTATATGCGATCTAGGATAATAAGGAGAATAGAGTAGTTGTTATGTGGTGGCAGGTAAATAGCTAAGGATTGGTCGAAAATATCTAATAAGTTAAATACGAACTCTGAGTTGAGGTATGGATGCGTTAACATTAAGTTTGTTCTAGATCACGGGGAGCGTTGAGAATGAATGATGGTATTCGAGTCGTAGTGATATAGTAAAACCAGCCTAGGACCTCGACCAGTTGGAAAGATTACATGGTAGCCAATCATGGTTGTGCAGAAGACTTCCCTGAAGATTGGGGTATGAGTTATTAGGATGAAGTGAGTATAATAACAATTTTGTGTCAGAGTTATGGGGGCACCACTACAAGTTCATTGTGGGAAAAATTGTATGGTCTTGAGTTAGTTGGAAAATAGATTGAAGGAGTAGGTTGACGGAGAGAATTGGAAGTAGTATGAGGTGGATAAAAGATACATATTGTTTTTGCATGATATATTCCAAATGGAAGTTGGTAATTTATTTATCATGGAAGAAACACTTGACGTGGAGATAGGTGATGACGCGTTATTGAGAATTTCTCCTCAAGCTGTACACAGTATCAGTGAGATAAATTAAGAACATAACATTTGGCGTGCGAAATTCTAGATAAAGAGAACGTAGTTGCAAGGAGTAATATGTGTCATCACTTCAATGAATATATCATACAGGTTGGGCGCTTTAAAGAGTAAAGAGGAAGTGTTGAACCGGAACTATGTATTTCATTGACTAGTTCATGGAATAGTTAACAATGGATGTATCCGTGGATTGATTATAGTACGAGGGAGGTAGTTACATCACGTGCCTAAGACTATTCACACGTTCGGTAAAATGCGTTATTTATTTATTTATTTATTGAGGACTGTCTGAAGGGAGAAAACATCTTAAATGAGTATGAGTACATCAATTTGATTGATAGTAAGTTGGAAAACGAGAAATTGTAGTGACGCGATATTGATGTTAAGGTGCAATATGAGTTATCTGATATGATGATTATCCGTTTTGGTGAACTGAGATGAACAAGGACAAGGAAACATTCGTAACCAAACTACTAAGTTGTACTTAAGGGCTGTGAAAGATATGAATGATGTGATATAGATGCATCTGCGTTGATAAGTAGATCATACTAGTCGTATGTCTTTTATAAGCATGTTGTATGTGATTATGCGTAATATGAGGTTGAGCCCTTGACGTTCATGTTTTAATGAGGAGATATGTGTTTTGAGCTACTGATGTTGAGATGTAGTGGATATATACATGTTAACCGCGAGAGGTGGAATGTGATGGTCAAGGGGTCTATATGTAATGGGTTAAGCGAAGAGTTGTTGTTGAGTTGTGTTGTTGAGTAGCCTTATGCCATGAGGTAAATTTCGAGGACGAAATTCTTTAAGGGGGGTAGATTGTAATATTACGACCCTAAAGTAAGAAATAGATAAATGGACCGGGGCTTGATAGGGCTTAATCGAGTTGGATTGGCGGACTTAAGTTGAATTGGGCCTCCATTGGCTTAAATAGGAAACTTGGGGCCAAAAATCAAAGGAAAAGGTAGAGAAACCCTCCTCAAACCCGCAACCAAAAACACCCTAATATTAAAATAGAGATTTCTCCCTCGTTTCTCAACCGATTTTGCTCATTCAAGGTGCGAATCGAACCTTGAAACATCCTCCTATTATTTCTCTCTTCAATTCAAGGTAAAAATCGCTCAATTTGGTGCTATATCGAGTGAGAAATCTTGTTTGACCCAAATCCCGTTTTTATAGTATAGTGCACCAGAAAACGCACTGTTCTTCCTCAATTCTGGGTCAAATCGGTTGATTCTTGTTGCAATCGCTTCCTAACATCTTCTTCTTCACGAAATTCCCTTCGATTCAAGGTATAATTCGCCAATTTTGGTATACTATAGCTACGTTTTTCATTATGTTTAAAAAGGGGCGATTTATTGTTATTTCCGTAGCATATGTTGTTAGTTATGGTATTAAACATGTTATAATCATATGGAGAACGTTATATATGCATAGAATTGATTTTAAGCTTGAACAATTGGGGTTGGAAGTGGCCGAATTGATGCTAGGTCGATTTTGGGGATTTTATTTATTGTTCTATGTGAGATATATATTGAAATTATCATCTAAAATGTGACATGACTGAGTTGTAAGTGTAGTATGGACTGCAAGTGATTAATTTGAGCATGGAGGTTGACATTGGGTTCGATTATTGAGGAATTATTGGCTATAGTTGTGTTTTTGTTGATTTTGGGGTAAGAATTATGTATAAACATGACAAATATATGATTTTAGGATGACATACATGTTCGAACAGCCCTAGTGCAGCCTTGGAACCTGCAACTTTGAATGTTTATCGCACTTGAAGGTGTATTTAGGTTGATGATGTTGACTAAATCGATTTCGGGTGGAAATAATAGGTATAGTTGATCGGAATGTCGAAATTTGGTAAAGTTAGGGGCAAATGATGATTAGGGCAGATTGAGGACTTGATTTAGGCTTGATATGGAATATTAGATTGTTATTGGTATGAATGTTGGGTTAGTATGAAAGAATTGGGCTTAAAGTGCAATTATAGACAAGTTTGGGGGCATTCGTGAAAAGATATAAGTTATGATATAAAATATGAGCTTGGGTGCTAAGGTTAATTATATGAAGGTTTAGAATAAGTAATTAGTATTTATAAGTGTTAAATTATTAAGAATGTGATACAAATTGGGTTACAATTAGAATTGATAAGTTTAGGGGTTAAAATGTAAAGTTAGGAGAATAGTGGATGATAATGTGATTTAAATGGTTAAAGGGGGCATGTTAGGGCCTAAGATGTAATTTAAATTGATTTTGAGGTCATAGTGTTATAAATGTGGAAATTGGGGCTAAATTGTCATTTTTCCAAGATTGAGCTAAAAGGCTATTAATATGTATAATAATTCCTGATGTAACTAATTCGAGTGGGATGGGATGTCTTTCGAGTAGTGTTTGATATAGAGCATATGTGTTATATAGGTCCTAATGTGTGGTACGAGTACTGGATTGAGACTCGGAAATTGATGTGCGTTGCTGTGCTTGAGGTGAGTTCTTACTCACGTGCTGTTATTACTCTTGTATGTGTTGTGTGGTAGTGATAGTATATATTGATGCATTATGATGATCAATGTTGAGCATTGAGCATGAGTAGAGATGTTTAGGGTGGACCTACGGGTCGCATATGTGTTGTGTGTGTGGTCATGATCCGGCAACCTAGGATTGAACGGTCGCCATGGTTGGTTATGGGTCCGTACGTGTGTGATGATGGTTGGGTGATGATGATTTTTGATGTGATGATGGTAGGCGGGTTGAGATAATGTACTCCCCGCGGATGAGATGATGTGTACTCCCTGCAGGTTGAGCTAGGTAGAGTGCTGTACAGTACGAAAGTCCGGATCCATGCATATAGTTACACATTTATGTGGATATTGTGGTTATTATTGCAGTTACTCATGTATTTATACCGTTGTATGTTTGACATTTTCATTGTGTATGTCATTGCTTTCGCATCACGTATGTGGGGTGGTAGCCACGCGTGAGAAGGATTCACCAGCTGTCGAGCTGACCCCTTCGGGGACCTATTCTTTAGCAGGTTAGTGGCGTGGTAGTGTGCGATGACCCTCCTTCGGTGAGTGGCGATGGTGGCATTAGGATCTCCCTCAGTCGTAGCTGTTCTTGTTTCGTGTTCCTCTATGTTTTCCGTTTTACCCTTGTCGGGCACTATTGACTTGTATATTGAGATTTTGGTTGTATTTAATGATTGCGGGTCTAGGGTATTGAACACCGATGGATATGTTTTAACCCTTTTCAGTAAACCAGATCTTACATTATTTATTTATGTATTTTAATTCCTTTGGCCATTTGAAAACTGTTTTACTTATCGAGTCATCCATCGAGTGGTGACTCTGGTTTCGGATTTGATATCGAGCCTAACCTCGAGGCGGCCGACTCGGGGCGGGTCGTTACATAAATAATCGAGTTAAAGTGTTTGAGATTAATATTTGTATGTTCTACTATATATCTATTTTCCAATACATGTTCATTAATTTGTTATGACTAATTAATTGAAAACTAATTTTATTATTAAATAGTTATTTTTGGGAAGATAAACAATTGTGTTTAGATTATATAATATTTACTTGAATATATTTAGTGGTACATTAGTAATTTAGTTATATTATGATTATTGTTACATCATACCAAACTAAGGAATGTAATGATTAATGGTAATTGAATTACATTACTACGACCATACCAAACAAAATAATAAGAATCATTTGTTCATTCATTTCCTTTACTCATTCCATTACTGAAGTCATTCCATTCCTACATCATTCCATTCCAGGCTACCAGACGCACCCTTAGTGTTGTCAATTGACAATAATTCAATCTCCTTTGTGACATGCATGAACTAGTAATGGACATCTTATACATGAAAACATAATTTATTTTCTAAATAGATTATAGTTATTACTTATGAAGTACAAAAAATAATTAACTCAAAAGTACTACCAACTATCAATGTTATTAATAATGATGAGGTACTCGTAAGCTGCATGATCATAAATTCGATTATTTTATTAATAATTTTTTAATCGAACCTATCACACGAGGTCGAATGTCCAAATTTTGTCAAACAAGTAGTTGACACCCTGAGTGACACTAGCACAATTTACTACTGAATACAGACCCCCAAACATTTGCCACCCTTGTAGTCTCAGAGGAATAAATATGTCCTCTCCAACTCCAAGATTATTATTTCACCACTCCTAACTTCCAGAACCATCACATCTCTCTTTTTCAAGAATCAAAATCTACATAATATAAAACCCATAACACACACAAAAACAACTAGAGCTTGAAGTTGCTTGAAGCTTGATGGCAGGCAATGATTGGATAAACAGCTACTTGGAGGCAATTCTTGATGTGGGTCCTGGCTTGGATGATGCAAAATCATCTCTTTTGCTAAGGGAAAGAGGCAGGTTTAGCCCAACTCGTTACTTTGTTGAGGAAGTTATCGGGTTTGATGAAACGGATCTTCATCGTTCTTGGGTTCGGGTAACCACTTTTACCCGTTTGTCACTTTGAGATATTATTTTTATGAGTTATTAGTCCTTATTTTCATATTAGTTTTAGTAATGACTTGTGTAGTTGTGTGCGGTTTAATATTTTATATTATTACCGTAAATATTTAGTTATGAAAATTGTGGTAGATTGGTCTTATATTTATGATCAGTTTAATTCGACATAATTTTAGTTTTTTATGTTAGTGTTATCATGGATCATGGTATGACTCAGTATGAGAGCGATCACATTGATGATGAGGTGTAACCACGCTTTGTGTTAATGAACCATGCTAGACCTTTAACTATATGCGTGCAGTGTCGAGAACAGGATGTATTTTTGTAGATGTGTCGAAAGAATTTAGGACTGAATCAGTTTCGGCAAGTGTATGATGAAATTTTATTTTTCAATAATGAAGTAGGTCTTTTCATATAATTGGAGAAATGAGCGCGCCTTTGTTTGTGTGTCTTCTTGATTGTGCATGTTGTTGAGTTTGTTTGGGTTGTGTACTTGATTAATAGGCTCAAGCTACGAGGAGTCCTAAAGAGAGAAACACACGGCTGGAAAACATGTGCTGGCGTATTTGGAACTTGGCTCGCCAGAAGAAACAGGTATGCATGTGTCCTTCTGTTTGAGTAGTTAAACCCATTGATGTATTAGCTTCAAGCATTGAATTTGATTGCTTATGTCGGTGTATTACTTGCTTGTGTGAGACTATAGACTAATGACGAATTGGATTCAGAATCTATATATGTGAGTAGGTCCATTGTGTTTGTTATTACACATTCGAGAGATAAAGTTCAAGATTTTGTTTTCGTTGGGGGGGGGGGGGGGGGGGGGTTGTGTAGAGAATAGAGATGATGGAGCGACTGGAGTGAAGTTTTCGTTTTCTCTTAAGTCAGTGGTATTTGGAGTTACCACTGGGTTGTCGATGTGAAATGATAGAAAATTAGTGGACAATCATTTAATAGTTCTTTTGTATCATTATGCTTTCCAAGAGATAAAGTTGTGAAAACTGTTTATACCTTAAACAGGGTTTAAGTAGTTACCATTTATTGATTTCTATTGTACCAAGTATTGCTTTTATTGACACATACTAGAATGATGTGTTTTTTAGATCGAAGGCGAGCAAGCGAAGTGGACCAACAAGCGTCGTCTTGAACGAGAGAGAGGTCGTAGAGAAGCGGTTGCTGACATGTCAGAAGATTTATCAGAAGGAGAAAAGGGGGATAATGCCAGTGACCTCTCTACTCATGGTGAAAGTAATAGAGGTCGTCTCCCAAGGACTAGCTCTATTGAGACCATGGAGGCCTGGGCTAGTCAACAGAAAGGGAAGAACATGTACATCGTATTGATAAGGTGTGAATTTATTTCCAATACAGGGATACGGATGCCAAAAATGTTTTTCTGAGCAGGAGTTCTCCACTATTTTTATGCTGATTGGACATCCATGTCTACCTTAAAAAGTTTAGGTCCAAATCTTGCATCCCTTAATACATAGGTTGATGTTACATTGTGAAAATTTGCACTCTTTGTGAAGACCTCCTTTTTTCTTGTTTTGAAAGTATAAGTATTCTTGCAGTCTCCATGGTTTAATTCGGGGTGAGAATATGGAACTTGGTCGCGACTCGGACACTGGAGGACAGGTGAGCCATCACCTCCTCTTCTGTTCATCTTAGCACAACTCAGCAGTTGACTGCGTAAACATCCTCTAGTTGACATATGATGAAGATAGTCTCCCTATTTTTATCCAGTAAATAGTCGCCTCTCTGTTCATATTAATGTCTTTTTTTTCACGTAAATTCTGATGGAGAACTATACATTTTTTTGTTCAGGTAAAATACGTTGTGGAACTTGCAAGGGCACTTGGTTCAATGCCTGGCGTTTATCGAGTTGATTTACTTACCAGGCAAGTAGCATCCCCAGAAGTGGATTTTAGCTATGGTGAACCCACAGAAATGCTAACTCACCATGGCCCAGAAAATTTGATGAATGAGCTGATGGAATCGGGCGAGAGTAGTGGGTCATATATTATAAGAATCCCCTGTGGGCCTAAAGATAAATATATTCCAAAAGAACAATTGTGGCCGTACATCCCTGAATTTGTGGATGGTGCTCTTAACCACATACTACAAATATCCAAAGTACTCGGGGAGCAAATTGGTTATGGACGTCCAGTCTGGCCTGTTGCTATCCATGGGCATTACGCTGATGCTGGTGATTCTGCCGCTCTTTTATCTAGTGCTTTGAATGTACCCATGCTTTTCACTGGTCATTCTCTTGGTCGAGATAAATTAGAACAGCTAATGCGACAAGGTAGACTATCAAAGGAGGAAATAAATTCAACTTACAAAATAATGCGTAGAATAGAGGCGGAAGAGTTATCAGTTGATGCATCTGAAATTGTGATAACCAGCACAAGACAAGAAATAGATGAACAGTGGCGCTTGTACGATGGTTTTGATCCAATCTTAGAGCGTAAATTACGTGCTAGAATCAGGCGAAATGTGAGCTGTTATGGAAGGTTCATGCCTCGCATGGTTGTAAGTGTCTAACATATCCTTTAAATACACATTTTCTCAGTCAGTTGCGCCTGTCTAATTATACAGTGTAGATAGCTCTTCAAAAGTTAGGAAATGCATCTCTTGTTCCTGACATCTAAAAAGGTGACACAATTTGTCCACATTCCATGTACTGATGTCATACATGCGTATGAGGTTTCTTTTAATGTAGTCTTGGAGATAAATTCTATTCGTATCTTTTAACTATGATCCTAGTCAGTTACATACTCTGAAGTGGCAACCTCAAATTTCTAAGTAGGTATAAGGATTTCCCGATTTCATTAGAATAATTATTTCCTTTTTACGTTATCTTTGAACTTGACACTTATCTGTATACCAATTTTGACATTGAAACCACTACTAGTCAATGATTAGTTCTTTTAGCATATGCCCCTTTTGTTCTCGGCCTTCTTTTACTTACGCAACAATTTAGTTACCTGGTTTTGTTATTGACTTAGCTGCACCTTACCATTTCTTCCTTTTGGTGTTTGGGTGAGTTTTTTTTTTATCACAACCCTATTTTAACACATGTTAAATGAGAGTAAGGCAGATAAGTGATTCCTAGTTAGTTTGATTCCACATCTTGTTATTGAATTAGACATCTTTTCATTTTCTGATTTATACGATGCATTTAAAAAATTAACTTGCAGGTGATTCCTCCAGGGATGGAGTTCCATCATATTATTCCACATGAATTTGATATGGATGGTGAAGCTGAAGGAAATGAAAATGGAAAATTACCTGATCCAACAATCTGGGGAGATGTGTGTTGGACCTCATTGTTTCTTATCTTCAGTTCATTTTCTGTTATGCATGTTTCTCACTATAGTCACTATGTTGACTCAAAATGGTTTGTTACAGATTATGCGCTTCTTTTCAAATCCACGGAAGCCCATGATTCTTGCCCTTGCCAGGCCAGATCCCAAAAAGAATCTAACTACTCTTGTTAAAGCATTTGGAGAATGTCGTCCACTGAGAGAGCTTGCTAACCTTGTATGTCTCTTATTTAAAAAACCAAAACGAAACGAATTCTTTTCCCATTTTTGTGGATAGGAATTTCAGAATGAACTTGCCGTGTCAGTTTTAAGATTGCATCATTAAGAAGTTCCAACCTCTTTTGTATGTCTCAGACCTTAATCATGGGAAATCGCGATGATGTTGATGAAATGTCAAGCACCAATGCTTCTGTTCTTCTTTCTATACTCAAGATGATAGATAAATATGATCTATATGGTCAAGTTGCTTATCCGAAGCATCACAAGCAGTCAGATGTTCCTGACATATACCGGTTGGCAGCAAAGACAAAGGTAATTTTCATATTTGCAGATATTTTACATATTTGGGTTGAAGACAGGTATCATTTCTGAAGTAACACATTTTTTCTCTCATTATGAAGCAATCTGTGTATTTTTGTGAACAATCTATTTTGTATCATCAGTTTGGTTCTTATGCACTGGCTCAGAAGCTGCCACTAGCTTGAATTTATCTAATTGAGAAGCAGCAATGTTCATATATAAACCATATTGTTGTCACTTGGAGAAACATTGCCTGTCTTATTAAAAAAGATAACTTGATCTCTCAGCAGTACAAGATCAAATTCCAAGTACTTGCACAAGATATCTTGCGGTACAGATGTCTATTTAAATATGTGATCATGTTTGATCATGTCCTGTTCTAATTAAGATGTCTATAGTTCAAAGGAATGATCGAGAATAGGAAGTGAAGGGATCACGACTTTTCGTCTTTCCTTCACAGATGTGAATTTGTTCGGTCCTGTAATAAATGACAATATGAATAGCGTTAGGCGCAGGCCAATCAATCAAATGCTTGATTATACCTAGTGGACTTCTGCAGATGATACAAACCGTACAAACCTGCATATGTTACAATTATATGCAGAATATTAAGCTCCAGATAGTGTAAGCCATGTTTGTTGACAATGCTAGACACATTGGAACTGTTCTCTATTTTTTTTTCAATTCATTTATTGACACATTTATACTAGATTATTAACATATTGGGTCTATTTTGTGTTTATAATATTTCAGGGAGTTTTTATAAACCCAGCTTTCATTGAGCCTTTTGGACTTACTCTTATTGAGGTTAGTTATTTGATCCTCCTGATGGCATATCCTTCATGCATTTCAAGGCTAGTGCAACTTTTTCTTGTGTACTAATTTGAATTACCATCCTGAATGAGCAGGCAGCAGCTTATGGTTTGCCTATGGTTGCCACGAAAAACGGGGGACCTGTTGATATTCACAGGGTTGCTCACCTTTTCCTATCTTCTTCTTGTTGAAGATCTTAAACTGGATAATTTTTTTATTTATGAAATTCGAATCTTGATTAATTGCAGGTATTAGACAATGGTCTTCTTGTCGATCCTCATGAACAGCAATCTATTGCAGACGCACTCTTGAAGCTTGTTTCTGACAAACAACTTTGGGCTAAGTGCAGAACCAATGGCTTGAAAAATATCCACCTCTTCTCATGGCCAGAACATTGTAAAACCTACCTCTCCAAGATATCAAGTTGTAAACCTAGGCAGCCAAGATGGATTAAGAATGACGATGACGATAACTCAGAATCAGATTCACCAAGTGATTCTTTGAGGGATATACATGATATCTCTTTAAATTTGAAATTCTCATATGATGGACACAAAAGTGGAAATAAAGAAATAGTAGATGGTTCATTGGGCAGTGAGGACCGGAAGAGTAAGTTAGAGAATGCAGTCTCATCTTGGTCTAAGGGCATCTTAAAGAATACACTAAGATCTGACAAAGGAGACCAAACGTCTGGGACAGACCTGTTTCCTGCATTAAGAAGAAGGAAACACATATTTGTTATTGCTATAGATGGAGACCCTAAGAGTGGTCTTTCTGAAAGTGTTAAAAAGATTTTTGAGGTGGTACAGAAGGAAAGGACAGAAGGAGTTGTTGGTTTCATCCTTGCTACATCCTTTAACATGTCTGAAATGAATTCCTTCTTGCTCTCAGAGGGATTGAACCCCACTGATTTTGATGCTTTCATATGCAACAGTGGTGGTGATCTTTACTACTCATCCGTCCACTCAGAAGATAACCCTTTTGTAGTTGACTTATATTACCATTCCCACATTGAATACCGGTGGGGTGGCGAAGGGTTGAGGCGGACCTTGGTACGTTGGGCAGCCTCAACTGTTATGAAGGAGGGTGACAAGGAAGAGCATGTTGTTGTTGAAGATGAAGAAAGTTCAGCAAACTACTGCTACTCTTTTAAAGTTCGTAGACCTGGGATGGTATGCTTACTTTTCTAATCTAAAAGATTCGACTTTCAATATACATATTCCTTAAATATACATACTAGAACTTTCCTGGGTGGATTAGAATGTGGTTTGATGTACATAATCAACATTGCAGATTCCACCCGTTAAGGAGCTTAGAAAACTAATGCGAATCCAGGCTCTTCGTTGTCATGTTGTTTATTGTCAGAATGGCACTAAGATCAATGTTCTACCAGTGCTCGCATCTCGTTGTCAGGCTCTCAGGTATGCATATAGTATCATCAAGGTTGGGTTGTTTTTGTCTTCAAGTGAACAGTCCACTTGTTTTAAAAAAAATTCTTCCCGTCTGCATTGATAGATGATGTTGAGTTTAGAGTTTAGACATAGCCATATAGATCATATCTAATCTCCATTTCTCCCGCACACCCTTCTATGTGCTTTTATTTGTTTTTACATGAATCATTAGAGTAAGTAGACACTTTTATGCTCCATTCCCTACTTTCAGCTATTTTTGTATCCATCTAAATTAGTCTTGCACATCCCGCTTCTTGGAATTTATATATCCATGCTCATAGTTCATGTAATTTATTTACTTCGCCTGTACTCACTGAAATCTTTCGAGTAAATAAAACTTCCTTTCATATAACTCCAATCATCCGGAGGCATTGGGAATTTGTGAATTGACTCGTAAACAATCCATTCAGGTACTTATATCTTCGATGGAACATTGAGCTCTCAAAAATGGTTGTTTTTGTCGGTGAGAGTGGTGACACTGACTATGAAGGATTGCTTGGGGGTCTACACAAGTCTGTAGTGCTGAATGGAGTTTGCAGCGACAGTAGCGTACTCCATACTAACAGGAGCTACCCGCTTTCAGATGTCATAGCGCAAGATAATCCCAATGTGCATTCAACTGAAGGCAGCTGCAGTAGCAGTGAGCTGCGAGACTCATTGCAGAGGCTAGGGATATTGAAAGCCTAGTAACTACGGGAGAACCATATGCGCAATCTTCTTATCCAGTTGGTATCGTCATTCATTGTTGGCATTCTCATTGAGTTATGAGAATTATAGATAGCCAACTTTGTACTGTATAGCTATGTGTCTTTTACTTGTTTTATTTTTTGGAGCTCTTTTTTCTTTGGGTTGTATTTGCTGTTTGAAATGCTGGATGAAAGTATAATTTAGCCCCTCGTCATAGATGATTATTACCCCTTGTGGCCTTGTGTCATCCAAAAAAATTAGTACATGTTTATTTTCGTTCACTCTTCGATCGCAAGTGATAGATTATAAGGGGCAAAATAATCGTGGCTTGTGTGCTATTTAGGCAAAGAAATTGCGAGGGCTGTTTTCAATTCGTAATTTTGGCCCCCTACTCGTTTCTAGCATATATCAACTTGAGCAATTTTTGTGTGACAATTCAACTTGGAGTTACTTAAGGGTAACAATTTTTATGAAATCAATCGTAAGTCAGCATGTTTTGGACTTTTGGTCACCAATTTTTCTATGTCGACACTATATTTGGTAATGTATAACTAATAAGATGAAATTAGCTAAACTTCATCCAACTATATTGGTTGACAAATGGTTACATGAATCAGCAATGTATCACTCACAACTTTTTTATAGAAGAAAACACAACTAAATGATTTTGGACGATTTCTCTTCCAATAAGAGAAAGATACATACACATAATATATATCGAATAAATAATTGATTTGTTCCTATTTACTTGATCATAGAGCTTAAAAGTATTTTATTAAAGTCGATGCTCAATAGTTTGATGGCATCCGACCCAACTTCCTTGTGGGAGGTTATGGGTTCAATTTTCAGGAGAATCATTCCGAGAGGCTTCATAAAGTGCTTCTTTCGAAGTTAAACTTTGTCTCTTATTTCATTCTAACTCTCTATTAGTCAATAATCTACACTATATTTAATTGGGGAAGGGGGGAATTAGTTATTTTCTAATGAAGCCCCATGATCTCCAATTTCCTTAATTGTAGGAAAAGTTATAAATAAAAATTTATTCAAAATAACTTTTATATAAATTAGTTTAAATATAAACTTAAATAAATACTTTTACATGGCACATTATTAATGATCGTTTTTTATAAATGTTATTTTTTATTATTATTTGATAATTATTATTAGGATGCACAAGTATCAATTGTGCCCAAAAAACTAATTTATGTAATATAGCATCAATAAAATTAAGAATACTACCACAAAATAATGATGTTAAAGGTTTTGTTACAACTTCAATATAAAAATAACATTAAAAAAGAGAGTAAACAATGGAAAGAATTAATTTCATTCATCATCCAACCTTTGAGATTAATGTTGTCATATAATATCATTGTAGAATTTTGATACAGTTGTGGGCTATACCCGTAAAAGAAGAGAGAACACGTTAGGTGATATAGTTGACTAGTTTATTAAGTTGTGTACTCTCGACTTATTTTTTAATGATATACTATAACGTTTTGAGATTATTCGAGACTTCTCAATTCCAAAATCCGTACATAACAATTAAGTTGTTTGTGTAAAGGTGTGAATTCTATTGGACTTTAAAGCCACATGTCGAGAAATGAATCTGATATAATTAATTGATTATTACATAAGTGAGGAAGCCATTTATGAGCAACCTAACCTCACAACTCTCATTATGTAGACTGAGGGAACCCAGAGCTAGCCCACAAAGAGCCGACACTTTACACCCTCATTTGGACAAACTTAATAAATTCTACTCATCATATTCATAAACAAACATACTTATTATACTAATCAATTATTGTTATAACTGACCATTGAGAACATTTGTAACATTAATGTCTTAGAGTATGTTGATGGTTATGCTTCAAAATCTTCCTACTTATTAGTTAATGTTTGTTGTTTGACCAATTCTACTTGTTTAAGTAAGGATGTGGATGGAGATTATAAAGCTAAAAGTTTTAACCAATTTAGTTGACTTTTTCTTTTGAAACCGAAACTTTTTTTTTGTAGTTTGTGGTTTTAACCAAAACAGAGGAACCATACTAGTATTCATTTTTATACGAACGCAACTAGATTGCTCAATTTAGGATTGTGGCAAGTTAGGATTTCCAGAGTTTACGTACGGAGAGCTTTCTATACACATCAAACTCAAACCAATTGAAAAAGCATTGAAGAAGATATGAGCTCTCAAAGACGAGGCCTTGAGACGATAGCTAAACAATCTGAATGATTGGAGGAGAAGACATAAACTTCTCCCGGATCATTATCAACGTGAGGAAATCACCTTCTTTACACTATATAAAAGGGATTTGACGTTCAAGGTACGGTCTTCAATTTTAATTATATTTTCACATATTTGTCGTACATAATAGTAACATTATGATAGGAATGTAACCAGAAGGGGGAGGTGCGCCTCTCTTTTATTTCACAGATTCTCTTTGGACTGAACAAACTTCAAAAAAAATAAATGAATCGCCCCACTGGTCAACCCCAAAAACCAGCCTCCATGTCCCAATAAGGTAACTACAAAATTTAGTTTCCTCAATTAATTTAGTAATATATAGGCACATATTAAGTCTCAAACCTTACAATAAATTAATTATTTGGAAATGGTTTCTTTATGTTTATTATTATGTTTTTTTCTTTAAAAAATCCTAATGAAAAGATTTAAACCCTTAATATCTTAGCATACTTCAACGTTTGAGTTTAATTTATGCATATTTCGTACACAAATAGTAAAAGAAGTTTAGGAAATTTTGAAGAATGCCTTCCTCTCCTTTATGTTTTTAATTTTTTACCCTCTTGCTTTTTTTTTTAGATTTCACTATAGTTTAGGAAATTATGAATCCTCCCCCTCCCCCTTTTCTTCTTCTTTTTTTTTATCACTACCACCACTACCATCCAACACCAAAATCCTTCTTCCTCCTTTCTTGTTCTTGTTGTTCTTCTTATTCCTCCTCCTTTCTTGTTCTTTTTTTTCTTCTACTTCATAACAATACCACCAACACCAAAAACCTCCTCCCCGACACCACCCCGCAGGAATAGCCCCGCCTCACCTAAAAAACATTTCAACCCCCTCTCCTACCATTAAAAACTTCCCTAGATGCAAAAAGGGTGTCTCAAACACATCCATCGTGCCATAAGGTTACAATGAAGCTCACAATGGATTCACATAAACTTCTCTATTCACAAACGCCGATAAATTAAATGTATGAGCTTTCTATTTTAGAATAAAATTGAAAATATGTAAGAATAGTAGCTATTAATGACATGTATAATATGAAAAGATGAAATTGTTCTTGGCAAAAACGCTTCATTTGTCAAAAAAAACATAATTTTTGGCTTGAGTGGCCAACTAGACACATTATAGGAAACATGATTGATCTAAAGTGGCCTAACTAAAATTAGAGTTATCGACTGAAACCTTTTAACAGTCGTTAGTGATCTTTTATATCATTTATCCTATTAACTTTGACTATGAGTATTTATGGTTGGATTATTTACAATTAACTCAAGACCCTAGTATTTCTCATAAATGATATGTCTTGATCAATATTAAGACTAGGTCAAAAGTCCCAAATTGAAGTAAAAGTATTATGTACTACCATATACTCTTAAGCAAAATAATTTATAATGACATAGTAATAAATTGTGATTTTTTCAAAGTTAGGAAATGTATGCATCACCTTTATCTCTTCCAACGTTCACATGGTTGGCCCACCAGCTAAATAACACACGTACTCTTTCATAAATTGTTGCAACAAACACACCTCAATAGCCTCACGCAATTGAACAAAAACCACCTAGCTAGCTCAACATTTATTCCCCATTAAATATCATCATCTGTATATATAAAAATAAAACATGATTCATTATTTTTCATCTGTCCTCCTCCTCCTCCTCTTATAACCAAAGCTACACATGCAATAATATGATCAAGAGGACTAAAGGGTCTGCTTTGAAGAGGAAGATCATCATCATCAACAAACAAATGGATCAACAAAAGACAAAGATTGTTCACATTGAGGAATGCACTAAAAAATACCCACTTGTATCTTATGGAGAATTGCCTGATTACATGAAGGATAATGAGTTTATTTTGAACTATTATCGAGCTGAATGGCCTCTCACTCGAGCTTTCTTTAGTTTGTTTCGATGGCATAATGAAACGCTCAATGTTTGGACGTAAGTATCATTTATATTACCATATTTGCATTTTTAAAAAAAAAATTCAATTGGCAATGATATTATCTAGTAATTTTTATTAATAATAATCTAATTCTGATGATTTAGTGCAAGGTTAAGTGTTCCGATTAATTTGTTAAGTGAAATAATGTTATGTTTGGTGCAGGCATTTAATTGGATTTATTATGTTTGTGGTATTGACTGTTGGAAATGTAATCCACTTGCATCAAGTAGCAGATATTATTACGATGTTCACAAGGTACTTTTATTATCTCATCAAGATCATCTACTATTTATTACAATCATCAATAATGTTTTAGCCTTTGCTAATTAGACTTTGTAAGGTACACTTGATATATATAATAATAAATTCAAAATTTTCAAAAAATCTAGTACGTGTAAATGGTTCCTCATATTAGTCGCAAAAGGTGCACTACTTCAGTCTCTTTTTTGATGGAGACGTAAAATTTTGACTGAAAGAGGGCAAAAATAGAATTTTTAATAGAGTAAATGGCTTCATCGATCACTCACGTTTGTTAAAAAACACTAGTCGATCATCCTAGTATGATTTTGTATACTTTTGATCACTCATGTTGATTATTGTGTATACTTTTGATCACTCACGCATTTTTTTTGTACAACTCGTGACTTTTTGAAATTTTTTAACTTTAATATTGTGTAATACTTCAAAAATAAGATTAGAAAGACAGGTAAAAGGAAGGAAAGAAAAGAAATACTCATTGTTGATTTATATTGTTAATCATTGGAGTAATATTTTAATTTGAGCAAGTCTAGTTACATCATTGTTGATTGACGATAAGCATACTTTAAACACAAAAATTAGTCCGAATGACATTAAGTACCGACCATGTAGTAACGAATAATTGTTGATGTCGTTTTCTAAAGCTAAATTTAGAGTCCTACTCAACAACTCCCAACGCTATACATTTATTATAATCATTTCATTAATGAAGGCCGGTGATGTAATAATCAGAGAACAAGATTAGCATTAAATTTCATGTGACTTTAATTTGTCCTTTCGTGTAAATATCTATTTTAATACTACCTATCAATCTGCGAAATCAGGACAAAAATAAAATGAGAATCAATTTAAACTAAAAATTATGGAGGGACAAATTCTAAAAAATAAAATAAACATGATACTTTTGTTATATTAACAGTTACATTTGACTTTAAGAAAAATTAATTTTGGACAATTTCTCCTTTCAAATTTTGTCAAAAGAAGTCAAACTTAATAGTTAATATAACAAACGTACTCAGTGATATACTTTTTGAAATATGTGTGATCGAAAAGTTTATTTTAAAACATGTGTCATCGAATGATGGACGTTCTAAAACACATATAATTGAACATGTCATTTACCTTTTTTAGAACTACTGGCTTCTCTTTTTTTTGCTTCTCTTTAGTTATTGTGTTATATTTTTGTAGAGTCCAAAATAGTCAGAACCAAATTTACAACCAAATAAATGTGTCAGCGTGTGTAAAGTAAGGTAGGTAAGAAAATTTAGTGTACTTCGTAATTTTGTCTGATATGGAGGATTAGTCATCCTTGTAAAAAAACTGGGTAAACTTTTAATTGGCGACCTAATAAACAAATGAAATCTAGGTGAGATTTAGGTCATCTTCGCAAGGAAAATTATTCCACCTATAATTTCGCTTAATGATCTTATTATATTGACATTATATTGTTTCTCTTACATAGTCAATAGAATTTTATCTAATTTAGTATGTTAAAGAGTCCAAAATAGTTCTATGTTGAATGTCCCTTATCCCAACACGACATTTTGTGAGAAAATTAAATTATTAGAATTTGAAAACGTATAATTGGCCGTTTTAAGTTTTAACTAAAAATGCTTTAATATTAATTAACGCCCTTAAATTAATAGATCATGATCCGCCACTGCCTAAACTATTTCGTATTTGATGAATGTTGCAGGCACTTCTCCACAAGTTCAGAAGCGAACATATCTCATAATACTAATCAGTTCTTTCATGTGAGTATCACCCTAGTAACTTGTTACATAACTTCGATTACACGAGGTAATTAAGCATATAATATTCGAGTTGCAATATGGTCCCTGATATAACAGTCCGTGACTAAAACAGAAGTTTGTGATTAGTCCGCGAGTTAGTTGGTCACGTATCATAATTCGATTATATTAGTATAACCAAATGTATTAGATGTTGTTGCTTAATTGTTAGTATAGAAGATGAGAGGTTGCATATTGTCTAACAGGGGCCAACTCGATTGATTGACCTTAAACAAGAATCAGCAATGCAATCAGAATTTACATCTCCAGAAGCAGAGGGAACAACCTGGCCCTTCTTCGTTTTCCTAGCGGGCGCAATGTTCTGCCTCCTGTCAAGCAGCGCGTGCCACCTCTTCTGTTGCCACTCAAAGCATCTCAACATTAAACTGCTGCAGATGGACTATGCGGGAATTACCGTGATGATCATCACCTCGTTTTTTCCTCCGATTTACTACATCTTCCAGTGCTCCCCACATTGGCAGATAGTGTACTTAACTGGAATCTCAGTACTAGGAATTTGCACCATTTTGACATTGCTTTCTCCAGCTCTTTCGACAGGGAAGTATCGTTCGTTCAGAGCACTTCTCTTCGTGTCTATGGGACTTTTCGGCCTAATTCCCGCTGTACATGCTCTTGTAGTGAATTGGGATGATCCTCATCGCAATGTAACACTTGCTTACGAGTCTATCATGGCGCTCTCCTACTTGATTGGGACCGTGTTCTATGTCACCCGAGTACCGGAGAAGTGGAGGCCTGGATGGTTTGATCTTGCTGGCCATAGCCATCAAATATTTCATGTTTTTGTGATGTTTGGTGCATTGGCACATTATGGTGCTGCCAGGATTTTTCTCGAGTATCGGACGACATTGGTGTGTAGTAAGTAACAGAAATAACATAAGGTTCTTGTTTTCTTCGAACATTTATGTATCATAGCTAAGGAGATACAAGAAGGTTCTTCAACTCCATATAGATGGCTATATTTTGCTATTTTGGTGCTTGTGATCATCAATTGGGGGAAGAAACCTTAAATTATTTTTGGAATGTATGATGTCTCTGTTACTTATATTGCATTGCTAATGCAGAGTGTTATCAAGCCTACGGGACAATCGAAAACCAACTGCGGTTTAGGAGACAATTTGAGGTTTAATAAGGTATTAGGGGATCATTTGAAACTCTCGTGATAACAAAGCACAACAAGAATATAAGCCTAGTATATTACGGGCTTTCTAGAATGTACCCTGAAGGCACATATAAATAAGCATACAAGGTAACATATTTAAAAATTCTAACCATATCAAGTTTCAAATGCAAATCAATTATCAATTATTTTTCCCCAGCGGCTTCTTATCCAACTAGAAAAACCCATATATTACTATAATTATAGTTAGTTTAACTTTAATCATTACAAACATAATTTTTCTTGATAAGATTTTAATGCAAGGATGGGGTCTGTGATCCTGGATGAGAACTAAACCACATCTCTAAACACCACAAAAAAAGCAACATCAGGAGTTTTTAAAGTGGGCAGAAGCAAGCACCAAAAGAGTCTCTCAGCCACACCACCAATTACCAACTATTAAGATCTACAAAGTAAAACTTCAGGAACTCGAAACGTCAAAAATTAATTGAACTTATTCCCTGAATCTAACTATATATATGTTACAACTCCTCCTCCAGAGGATTGTTAACCTACATACTAAGCTCAGGATAAATGGCGCGCTTGACAAGAGGAACATTAACACGAAAACATCAGCTAGAACCGTTCAATTTCAAATTGGATGGGACAAATCTGATCCGACTAGCGAGTCTTAACCTTGCAAGAGCTTCTTGTGTTTTCCCCCGCATGAGATCCACATAGATCGCTGTACAAATAGCATCTGCACTGTTTGGCATAATGGACAGTGCTTGCGTTACAAACTGGTTCGCCTGCTCAAAATCTCCTTGAATAGCTGACATGGCAGCTAGGTTTCCATATAAAGTTCCACAAGCCTCTTCAGGCTTCAGGAACACACATCCTTGGCTTTCATCTGTCAATGACGTACTACTATCTGTCCAATCACCTATAGACTCTTCCCAATCCACAATCTTGTCCATTCGCAATTTCTCAAAATCTTCTTGGCTGTACGGCAGGTCAACCGTTTTCTCAGAGGAGACATATAAGGAGAGATGCTCAGCAGCTTCTTTCGGTCTATTTAGCTGGCATAGAGCCTCAGCTGCATACATATTTCCAGCAAATGAATAAAATTTGAGGCAATCGAGTTTCAAGAGAGTCCTTGCCCATGACAGAGCTTTCAGTGGATTGCCCAACTCCATTTCTACAAATGCCAAGTCAGCTAAGAGAGCTTGTCTGATGATCTGATTCTCCTTCCTACCAATATCCTTATAATCAGAAAGTGATTTCTGTAAATAAGCATTCTGGCTGCTTCCACTTTTCTGGTCTTTCACTTCCCCATTTGAGGTCACCTGACAAGAACCCACTCCTAAGCTAGATGTCTTTGCATCTCCACGGGGTCCAATACTCGGAGAACCATTTTCAGATGAAACAGTCTCCTTTCGGTCAATCTCCTCTGGTAACATCTTTGAGGGCAATACAGATTTCGAACACCTCGAGGAAGAGGAATCGAGTAAGTACAATGCATTCAGGAGACAACGCTGAGCAAGTGACATTGACAGACAAGGTTGTCCATCATCGCCTAAGAATGAACCTTCTTTAGCATGATGGCACCCATTATCCCTATTATCTGAAGGTCCAGATTCTAACACAAGTTCCCTCCATTTCCCCTTCCCAATAACATGTACCTCAACATCATATTTGTCAGATGAAACTGATGAACCGGAATTAAGCAGACCCTTCTCTGAAGCCATCAGACAACATTCAGCTACACGTAACCATAACAAAGGCCTGTCATAGAAAATTTTACTAGCCTTGTAAAAACACCGAGCAGCGAGTAGTGGCTTCCCACAAGCCATATACTGAACCCCACAGTTGTAAACTATCATCTGTGATTTATCCCGAGATAAGGTAGAGAGCCTTAAAGGTTTCTCCTTCC
Source organism: Echium plantagineum (assembly GCA_003412495.2). Classification (NCBI taxonomy): domain Eukaryota; kingdom Viridiplantae; phylum Streptophyta; class Magnoliopsida; order Boraginales; family Boraginaceae; genus Echium; species Echium plantagineum. The sequence continues at coordinate 15,984,802 of CM016564.1, forward strand.
GTACTGAGGAGCTATTTCTCAATGCTTTAGAAAATAGTACACTTGAAGTGTGATACTTCCCCAGTCGAAAATATATACATCCAAGGTTATTATAGTATATACTGGATATTCCAACTTCTGTTTTGTCACTTGATGCAATCAAAAGCTTGATTGACTTTCGATAGTTTCGGCGAGTATATTCAAGGTGCGACTTCAAATAAAGTGCCGTCAGGTAGCAATGCTCATTGCCACGCACCATGCTCATAGCCATCTTGACTTCACGTTTAGCAGCCTTGAGGTTCCTTGTTAGAAGAAGAAACTGAACTTTGTATAGATGCCACTTAAGTCTCAGTTCAACATTTAATATGGACTCATCAGGTTCACATGAAGACTGAAGGCCACATGATTGTGTCACCTTGCGGCCACTAGTATCAAGAGAGAACGGCATTGGTTCATCTTCTAATGCTTCATCAGACATTGTTCTAGATAGAGACCTTTCCAAAGAGTTGGCTGAATCAGAATTAGAGACATCATTAACAGTTGAATTGCTGGAAAGAGGAGCAGACTTTGTGACAATAGACTGCTGTGATGGAGTATTTACATTATCAACTTGATTGACCAAGTTGTTGACGATAAACAGCCTTTCCATGTAGTTTATTACATCCTGAACAAAGAGACAACAAAATTAAATCCGTATACTACACCAAGAAAGAAAAGAGAATGGTTTGTATACTTCGAACTCGAACAAAAAAAGGTTATCTAAGGTATAAAGCATCTCGCTATATGAATCCATAATCCACTACGATTATGCCCAAACACATACTTTCCAGTAATTTGTTTTAAGCCTTCTCCTATCATGTTATTCAACAATATGAATGAAATAAATGAGCAGAGACATTATAGCCCCAGATTTGTTCTGAATTGTCATTGTTGCTAGAGGAACACAGAAACAACAAATGCAACCTTTTAACACAGCCAGATTGAAAATCCCAAAAATTTATGCAACCCTTAACATAGCTAGATTGAAAACCCCATCCCAAAAGAAATACCATAGCCTTTAGTATCTATTCATATAGCCCAAAGCTTGAGTATCCAGATACAAACATTCATCCAAAATGCAACCTCTTGCAAAAACAGTTGTTACAAATCAACCCCCTATCAAAATACTACAATGCCGATATGGACCAGATTATACTGTATGAAGGATCATTTCACCAGGTAGTGTTAAGAATCCAAGGGATCCATACTAAAAGTTAGTCTGGACAAAGTTCAGCACCTTAATTTACATCAGGTCTTAATCTATTTATTTTTGGGATTGGGTTTCTCAATATCCACTCGCACATGTAACCCGCTCCACCAACAAGTTTACATGTGGACTTGACTGGGGGATGGCGCATGGTACCATGTTAAGAATCCAAGAGGGTAAATACTAAAACCAACCACTTGTAGAATGATAAATCCTAAAATCTTATTAATACACCCTGAAGCTCTTAATATATCTATGTGAGACTGGGCTTCACAAAAAGTAGCAAGCTTGGACTGACACCAACCTAACAAAAAAAGTGTAAAGTTTAGCAATTATGCAAACCATCAAATATTATTGCAAGACTCCCTGATATACATTAATTGAACTCAGTGAACCTTCTGTGTAACTTATTCAGGACTACTAAGCTGAAGCTTATGATTCATACTTACTTACAGCATTGGCATCAAATTCGTACATACTTACACCATTGGCATCCTATACATTGTGGTATTGATATGCATGTAAGATTATGCCATCATAAATAAATGACAAACCAACTTCATACTCATAATGAAGTACATAAGATGCAGGATATAACCTGACTAAGCATAATATGATAAAAGAAGTCTGCATACCAAACATCTTGATGCATGATTTGAGAGTAATGCAACATCCAGTAGCAAAAGGCATATACGAAGAGCTATTCCCTGAAAATAACCATACAACCTTCAATGGAAAAGCTTGCATAAACACAATTTCAGCAATTAATACAACAATATTTGCCTCATCTATCGGTATGATGTTCTGAAATAACAGGTCCAAGATAGAGAACGACTTTGAATGCTCATGGAGATGAAACCAGATAACTGCCTGCATGTACGGCTTAAAAAATTAGTTCTGGAAATGCACACATTTAAAATCGATACTAAGATATGACCTTAGATATTTCTGAACTAACTATGAGGAATTAACAAAACATACCATATTGAACATGGCCACCGACATGTCATATTCACCAGTATAAACAATAGTAGAACTACTTGTAGGAGAAAATTGGCGAGGCGTGGCAATATTTTCTCTTTTTTCAGAAGCCGCTTTGTTATCAATGCCGTCTTTACCCTCAACATGTTCCACCGAGGCATGAGCAAGTTCTTCAATTTGACTCTAAAACAACAATTAAATCATTTGAAAAATTTTAATCATATAACAATACGAATCATTAAATTCATACGTCGGTTGAAATGCAAATCACTTTTGACCTTAAGAAAGTCATAATCAAGAACATTTCAACAATGGGGACAAATTTATCAGAATCAAGTATGTGCAAATGCAAACCACATGAGATCACTTAACTAGGCTTATGGATGGTATCACATGTTGTAGTTTGATTCTTGGTCGTAACTAATATATTAAGTCCAAAGGCTTTTGGTTACCAGTTACCATATTAACAGACTGATAACTCCAATTGGGGTTTGACAAAGGTTAAACCCTCGTGCAAATTAACAACACGTAAGGTCCAAAATGAATTTGGCAAATCACCCTAATTTTGTTCAATCAACTAACAAAATTAGATTAAAAGAATTCATACTTCACCAAAAGCTCAGTGAGCCTCAGTTATGCCTTATTACTGATTCTTCTGGTAGTGAAAATGAGTTAAATATCAACAAAATTAAGATACTCAAAAGCTTGCAAGTACCAATGACTGTACCATCACATAGATGCATTTTCTGTGCTGAATTGATTATCGACTGGCAATGCTCTATGCTGTACTACCACGTGGATGCATTATTTCAGACTGTAAACTAGTTTGTTTCATGTTATAGAAACTTTCTAGACTATCATATTGAAAAAGGAATATGACCTCAAAATCTTAGATTAATCTCTAAGTCTCAGATCTATATGCCAACTGAAAGAATCTGAATACATAACACTGAAAAAGTGGAAAGTGCCTAATTCCATACAAAATTGAAGAGACTCCTGCCTGAAAATCTTACAAGAAACAAGCTTCTATGATTAATTTAAACCCCTGTTCTGAGAATATCACAACAGCTCTCGATAAACATTCCGCAGCATAATCAAACTACCGAAGTTGTTCTCTCATACTCTCCCAACTGCATGAAAAGCCAGCTAATGATGTATAGGCACTAAACTACCTCAAAAGTTAGTGTCCGTCAAAGAGTTATAACAAGTTAACATTCTTTCAAGTTGGCACAAACCTTTTTATAAACTTTTTGAGATTACATGACCTAAATCAATGACTTAGCAACTTGAGCAAAATTAAAGATCCCCATGATCGTTAAATGAACCTTATTCAGTATATCTATGGGACACTATATGTTCTGGTATTTTCCAATTGAAAAGAACCTAGCGTGAGTGAAAGACGAACAAAATAATTAATTGTAATTGACAGAAGTGTGGGTCAACGATAAACATTATACTTAGTTAAGTTACAATGCTTATTTTGCCTTTTTTGTATCTCTGGATAACCACGATGGGTGCCGTCTCTCCTAAAGAATGTTCTAGTTTCAAGAATCGCATCAATTGAAAATCTTGTGTAAGAACAGAACACCACAACATCATCAATTTTTCAGCGACTTTGGGAAAGTCTGTGTGTCAACTGAGGAAAGGTACAGAATTACATGGTACAGGATGCTCCCAAAAATAGACAAATTACTCTGGAGTCTGGACTAACTAAAGTGAAAATGAACTGTGTTTGGGACTGACAACGCATAGGTCAACATATCATTCACAAATGCTACAAAGACGAAGAACTGTCATATCAACATGACTCCAGCTACAACTTAGAAGCAGATTATAACCAACCCTAGACAGAGAAGAAGAATAAGAAACGAAGAGCCGGATACAGGTTAGGAGAACATGGTGTCCAGTAATCGATAAAGACTTTCCAAGTCGATGGATCATTTAATAGGCATAGAAAGACATCACTCTGCTTCATTTCACATGTGTCCAATACTATGTCCCGTTACAAAGATGTTACTCGTCAAATACATATGCAAATGGCATACCTTAATATTACTAAGAACGTTAAGCAACTTCTTAGGATCCGAACAACCATCTTGAAAGCTTTGAGTGATTGCAATATTATGGAGAATCTGCAATAACAAATGACCAACGAAGAATTAAATGCATGCAAAGTAGCACGGTAATACACCCAGACCGATGTTATCCCTTTCAATACGGTACCTAATTTTGTTTATATATACATATATTTAAAGCTTCAGAAACCAAAACAAGGAGCTCTTGGAACAGAGCAGAATGTTGCTAGGTAAAGCATAAAAAACAAGGCTCCCCAGTTAACATAGTAATATATTCAAGTAATTACAAGAGAAATAGCCTTTCGTACTTTTCCACATATGAACAGTACTAAAGTTCAACGATAGGATCAATAACCAACAAAAAAGAGGAAGATTGAATTTCTACAAGAAAAAATCCTCAATATCTTCTGGAGAACAGGCTAGATTACCAACGGTCACTTGATGAAATTTACACGGACAATTTAGTTGTGACGAATGCAGCCAAAATGGAATATTAATTAAGATTTGGGGTACAAAATATTTTGCATGGAAGTGAAACTATTTTGACTTTATGCCTCTGCAACTAAGTCAAGTTAAGGAAATGCTGCTTTTTAAGTTTCACCAGATACCCAACTATCCAGTTTAAAGTCCACTTATTTAGGATGATAATTGGATGTCAATAGTTTTCAATCCAAGTGATAAACATCCCAAGTCCAAACCAAATAAATGGATTCCAAATTCCAAATTTGAAAAACTGTCAGTGCTCTAAAGAAAAAATGGGTTCCAGATGAGAATAATAAAAGGGAAAGAAAAAGCCATGACAAAAAATAAGAGGGTTACACTAACAAAAACATAAGGTAAACAGGAAGAGGAACACATAAGGAATAACAATGAAAAGAAATAGAAATAAGCAGAACGGCTGTAATATGACAACACATCTATCAAAATAACATTGTAATGCCTATAAGAAGATGTAATAGAAAGTCACCGTTTGAAGGAAAATATTTACTAGCAGTAGATAAGATAGCATAGCAGATAAGAGGGCGCATCGAATTGATATGGAGTGTTTGAATTCACAAGAATGTAAGATCGAGGTGTAGGTGGTGGTAATAGAGGTAAAGAAAACAAAGTAGACAGTTGGGGCATTGTAATTGTAGTTTTCTGGTCATAAAGAGGTTTCTGTACAAGTGGCAGGTTCCAAAAATTTTAAGTTGGACGAGAATGATCTGGAGCAAATATATCTTCCGTGAGCCTGCAATCTCAACAGAGAAATGATTTTGGACACCTTCAATGTTTCTAACCATCTTTATATTTCAATGTGAAAAAGGGTTCAGTCATGTCTGTGCTTTCCCAGAAAGTGGAAGCAAATGACTGAAGAAGCTCGCCTACCAAATAAATTAATAACCATAGTGGCAGGTTCCAAACGTTTTAAGATGGAAGAGAATAATATGGAGCAAATATATCTTTCGTGAGCCAGCAATCTGAAGAGAGAAATAATTTTGGACACCTTTCAAGCGGACGCAATGCACACCATGTTTCTAACCATCTTTACATTTCACTGTGGAAAAGGGTTTAGTCATGGCTGTGCTTCCCCAGAAAGTGGAAGCAAATGAATGGAGAAGCTCTCAAACCAAATAAATTAATAACCATTCCAAGATCGGGACAATGTGAAAATTGAGGTTCTTTGGATATGATCACATTGGAACAACACAAAGATACATAAGATCAAGCCGAGTAAGAACAAAAGTGAAGTTCTGTATTATGCATGTTTTAGTCAACCCTGAAATACAAATCAGGCATCAGTGTAATGGACTGGTTATTTCAAAAAGAAAACCCATAGAATTTCGACCTATAATATATGTACCAACGGCGAGTAAGATGCAAATTTACACCATGAACTTCACCATTTACAGAGTCATTACACCATGAAGTTGGTAGCAATCTGAGCAATAAATACCTCAGAACATAGAAAACATATCCACTGAACCGCAATAGTTAAAAAAACTACAGAAATAACGTTTCAATAGTTAACTTCCAACATTCACACCATTCAGATCAACGAAAACTAAGAAATTGAACCAAAATGATCAAAAGAAGAAACAAAAATCAACAAAATTAACTTCCAATTACTCAAAAAACTCAGAAATTGAACCAAAATGATCAAGAAACCCGCACAACAACAAACTTAACTTCCAATTTCTCAAAACAGATGAAAACCACACCATCATAGAAAAATCAGCAATCGAACCAAAATCATCAGACAATTCTTCTAATAGTACCAATCAAAGTACTTGGCAACCAGAAAATCCAAGAATACTGAAGAACCCACAAAAAATCAAACCTTTCAACCAGCATTCTTGACATACATCGGTTTTATAAAATTATACACCAGTGGCAGTAGTAGATTATATGCATATGAAAATCACGCCTTTGAATCACATAAAACTCATCAACTAAACCAAAACAATCACAAAAAACCCAACAAAATTAACTTCCAATAACTCAAAAATTAATAAAAATCACAAATTAAGATATTAAAAACTCAAAACTAAACCAAAACAATAATAAAAAACAAAATCAACTACCAATTACTGAAAATGAACAAAAATCCCACCTTTAAATCAGCATTCTTGTTGTGCAAAAGCTGATTCAACACTTTATTACAGTCCACATACTTCCTTGCCTGAAACAGCAAAGCAGCCTCCTTGGCCAACTCCACGTCAGCAGATGCCAAACCCCTTTCATCGGGAGACCCATTATTCGAACCCGAATCCATTCAATTTAAACCCTAATTTATTCGATAAACCAAAAACCCACACTAATAAATCCTTGGATTCGAACACTTGAATTTTGGAATATTAAATTTGAACCCTAAATATTATTATTGGAAGAAAATGGATGGGTTTGGGATATATAGGCTTTGGGTTTGGGGATAGAGCTCGTTTAGAGTGATGAAATTAGTCAAAGTAGGAGTTGATTGATGAGTTGCTATATACACCAAATAGTGTTTTTGGGAGTGACATTACTAGTTTACCCCTCATGTTGCTATATACTCATCAGCACGGAGCGTCGAACTTCTCTATCGACTAAGGTTGAAGACGAGAGATATCATGGTCGAAACACTTTTGAATTTGTGAGATTTTAAATGTTGTGGCAATTTGTCGATTGAATTCGTGGTTACTATGTAATTATATAGACTTGCGAATGGTATAACCATAGCAAGTATTTTGATTTGAAACTATGTTTACCTCAAAGAATTAGACTCTCGTTCGTTGGATTGAAATCATTGTCCCTTGGTGAGTTTAATTATACCATTTGCATAAGTTCTTAAAGAGTCGTGTATTTATTTTGTATATCATTCTCGTACCATGTTTTATATTAGTATATTATTAAATGAAGATCGGGTATGAAAATAAATGTTCGCTTTTCATCCACTCTTCTGAGAGATTATGTCGATTCGGATTCATATACTTGTGTTATAACTACATGGTTTAGCCGTGTGACCAATACATAGAGTTTAGGTTCGGCGTCCAATTATTAAATATGTTTTAAACGACTTATTTGTTTAATTTAATTAGAAAAAAAAAATTCATTCCTTATAAAAACATAAGGAAGACATATGCCATTTATGGGGAAACGATATACACGTTTTTTATATGACTGAAATTGCTATTTTATCCTTGTATGAAATACTAGGATCATATATAAGACGGCAAGATAGTCATTTCAATCCTAAAAGTACTATTTTGGTGTGTATAACATCTCTTCAATTTTTGGTAATCAAAATTTCAAATTCTTTGATTTTTAAGAAACTGTTTTTTTTTAAGAGTTAATCAATAGTCTAGTGGAAAATGCTCTTGCTAGTGACGTTCGAAACTCAACTCATCGCTAACATACAAAAAAAAAAAAAAAAACTATTTTTAAAAATGAAAAGAAAACAAATTATCCATAAAAAAATAGAGGCACTTCGGCTCACCCTCTAATTACTCTTGCGAGATGTTACACACACCCAAATACTTCTTTCGTGCCTAAAAGATTGTCACATTTTAATTTTTGTTAGTCAAATATTACAAAATTTGATCAATAATTCCATCAAACGATAAAACATATTATAGTGTTGTGGACTTTAAATCGTGTTTTGATGACTACCAAAAGTCAAAATGTGACAATTTTTAGGGACGAAGGAGTATCTTTCAATCCTAAACAGTACAATTACAAACTCGTTGAGTTGCTTGTACTAATTGGGTGAGAATATTTTTTCCATTTTATTTTCACTTTCACCTAAACTTGTATTGAGCAGTTAAAAGAAGAGTAGAAATGTTGAAGGCGTCGATTACTGGTTCAGCAATCTCTTGGGTGTTTGTTCCGAGAGCTAAACGAGGTAACAACCCCTTCATGATTATGTCTTTATGTTTCCATACCTCAGACCGTAAACCACCTAGGCCTAACTGCGGTAGTATGCTCGAAAATATCAAGAATGTTGATGGTGCTCTTATGGTGTTCGATGAAATGCTCCAAATAAAACCTAAGCCTTCTGTTCGTGATTACAATAAATTGTGAACTGAATGTTGTTGTGTATAGCACAGTTATCGACGGTCTTTGTAAAAGTACAATGCTAGATGATGCCATTTCCCTTTTAACTAAAATGACCGAGAGGGGCATTTCCCCAAATGTGTTCACCTTCACTTCATTAATTCATGGATTGTGCACTCTTAGCCGTTGGGATGAGGCAAAGAAATTTTTACAGCAGATGATTGGTCATAAAATCTATCCAAATATTCGAACCTTCAATACATTAGTAGATGCTTTTTGTAAGGACGGATTAGTAAAAGATGCAGAGGATGTGGTAAAAATTATGCGGAGTCTGCACCCAAATGTGATTACTTATAATGCATTAATGGATGGATATTGTTTGCAAGGCCAACTTGATAAAGCAAATAAAACTTATGAACCTCATGATAGCTGAGGGTCTGAAGCCTGATCTGGTTAGTTATGGTACTATCATTAATGGTTATTGTAAGCATAAAAAGATAGACCATGCTTGGCTAATATTTGAAGAACTGCCTCGTAAAGGATTGAAGCCTCATGTTAATGTTTACTGTGCTATGATACAAGGATTGTTTAGTGCCGGTAGAAGTAGTCATGCATTAAAACTCTTTATTGATATGAAAAATGTCGGTATTGTTGCAAACTATTACACTTATGGCATTGTTTTAGACGGGCTTATTAAAAATGAAAGATTTGAAGATGCTTCATTATTCTATCATGAGATAGATAGTGAAGGGTTGGCTTCCCATGTTAGTTTTTATAATATCTTCCTTCATTTTTTGTGGCAACCACAACAATCTAAGTTATGCTCGTAGCATCTTTAATAGCCTTCCCTCAAAAGGGCTACATTCAAATGTCAAGTCATATAATATTATGATACAAGGATTCTTCCAAGAAGGATCTATTCAGGAAGCAAAAAATTTATTAGGAAAGATGGAGCAAATTGGATGTCTGCCTAACTGTGTTACTTGTAATATCATAATTTGTGGTTGTTTGAAGCATGGTTTAAAACCAGATGTGCTGATATATCTGAAAGAAATGGTTAAAAGGGGCTTCACACTCAATATGTCTACTGTATCCTTGTTACTGGATCAAATCCAAGGAGATGATGATATGATAAGTCTGACTGCAAAGCTAATTCCAAATGACAGTGACCGTCTAAGATAAAGCGTGAAACAGCCACCATGAAGTTGATCAAACTTTCGAATGTTTGCAGGTATGGCTTGTGAGGTTTGCGTTTCCAAATCTGACTTTTATTGTAAGTAGTGATCAGGGTGTATATATAAGGCCTTACATGGATGTTTGAGATGTCGAATGTTTCACTAAACATAGGTATTAGCATGCAAGAGTAACTGAACTTAGCATATTTGAGTTAGTACGTTGTGTGAACTCATTAGTTATTCTGAAACTGAACAAGATATCCAACAAATAAGATATATTTAGGAACTTTAGTTAAGATGTGAGGATTTCCCAGGGTAAAATCTTAACTAGGTTCTATGAGATTAGCTCTTGGATATTTTTTCCGAGTAAGTCAAAATGCCTCATCACACTACCTATGTTTCATAGCTATTGTGACGTAGTAGACATTGTTTTTACTTCACTCGTCAGTCAATCCATAAACAGCCTCCTTGTTACACAAGGGTGAGGCTACGTATTATTCGACCCCCACCCGCTTCGTTTAGGAGCGGGTCTCTTAAGAGGTATTGAGCATGCTGATGTTGATTTAGCGAAGAGTTGTATGGTGCAAGACAGACTACAGAACTGCGGTTCAATTGGTAAATTGGCTTGTTTTGTATAATTTCCAGAACCCTTCTATGGGCGTGGCAATGTACTCCTGGGAAGCTAGTTTGCTTGGAGCATACTACCAGTGTTCACTGCATCAGCAATGCTCTTGGAATTAGCTAATGGCCTTCTTCTCGAAGAGACAGATGTCGTTGGATTAGAAGCTCTAGTTCACTTCTGCTGTTTTTGGCATATTTATCGGAATTGAGATGCTTATAAAGGTAACTTATTTATTAAAAAGAGGGTGTGGTACAATGACATTGACTGTGATACCTTCGGTTTATAACTAATTGGATTAACTTTGAAATTAATGGTATTATATTATCTTGTCCTAGCTGATTAGTGAAAACAATGCCGAACTCTAAGGTACTAAGGTCTAGATTTCACTTCTCTGCTATTTAACTGAACTTTTTCTTTATTGTGTAGGATATATGAAAATTGGTTCAGACTTCATGATGAGGTAATTCTCACATTGAGAATTTATGGAGGACACATGATCAAACAATTGCAATTTAAATGCCATTTCCAGTGTCCACTTTGAAGTACCTAGGTTGAATCCTTTTTTTAAGACATTTCCTTTTTATGTTTTTTAAAACTAATTTGACTATATTTTTGTGTTCACAATTTCAGAAAGTTTTAATTTTCAAAACTGCATATAGTTTAGATATACATAAATTTAATTATTTTATATAAAAAAAGAAATGAAAAAAGAGGTACAATGATCCCCTTTTCTAGTTTTGCCTCCGACCCTATTTTTAAATATAGTCTACATACATACTCTTCCAAAATCAATTGTGATATTGCTAGTAAATAATGTAACGTCTGAATAGATTTTGTTGTACAATTTTACATGTCATGTTGCGAGCAAAAGTCTTTCTAAGGATTGTGTTAACAAAAAGGATAATGTACAACAAAAGGATGCAATCTATGTCCAACACTTTGAGATTTTGAGTGATGAAGATGTTGTAAGAGTAAAGCAATGTCTTTTTATATATCCTTACACTTGAAGTGTAGGCATGTGGAAATTGGAACACGTTCATCTACTTTCAAGCCAAGCCATATACCACTCAGATCCCATGATTTTTTGCTCATTAATCAATGTATAAATTAATACACAATGTATTCATTTGATTAGTGTAAATCAAACAATCTTGCCAAGTATTCAACATATAAATTCAAAATGGGGAGAAATATTACCAATTTTTTCTTTCTTGTCCTATTGGTTTTGCATGGAGAAGCAACGAATAAGCCTAGGGATGACATTGAAATTTTCGACGAGCTAGACACGTTTGACGTAGAAGAAGGAGATGACATTGATCTCTTTGATATCCTATCATGGGAAAGCGAGCGTAGTAGTAAGGTTTTAGTCAATGTAGATGCCTTTGGCGCGGTTGGAGATGGTGTCGCGGATGATACAGAGGTGAGTCTTCTGGAGCACTGTTTCTTTCACATTTGAACTGTTGGTATACATCAGACTGTACTTTAATTTTATTACCAGGCATTCAAAAGTGCATGGAAGAAAGCATGTTCTACTGCAAAGTCTGTGCTTCTAGTTCCTCA
>CM016564.1:15997051-16164840 GCA_003412495.2 Echium plantagineum
ATTTTATGACCAATCATCTGCTGTAAAAATTTCTTTGCCTCATCCCAACGGCTAAGAGTGCACAATCCATGAATTAATGAAGTGAAGGTGAACACATTTGGGGAAATGCCCCTCTCGGTCATTTTAGTTAAAAGGGAAATGGCATCATCTAGCATTGTACTTTTACAAAGACCGTCGATAACTGTGCTATACACAACAACATTCAGTTCACAATTTATTGTAATCACGAACAGAAGGCTTAGGTTTTATTTGGAGCATTTCATCGAACACCATAAGAGCACCATCAACATTCTTGATATTTTCGAGCATACTACCGCAGTTAGGCCTAGGTGGTTTACGGTCTGAGGTATGGAAACATAAAGACATAATCATGAAGGGGTTGTTACCTCGTTTAGCTCTCGGACAAACACCCAAGAGATTGCTGAACCAGTAATCGACGCCTTCAACATTTCTACTCTTCTTTTTAACTGCTCAATACAAGTTTAGGTGAAAGTGAAAATAAATGGAAAAAATATTCTCACCCAATTAGTACAAGCAACTCAACGAGTTGTAATTGTACTGTTTAGGATTGAAAGATACTCCTTCGTCCCTAAAAATTGTCACATTTTGACTTTTGGTAGTCATCAAAACACGATTTAAAGTCCCAACACTATAATATGTTTTATCGTTTGATGGAATTATTGATCAAATTTTGTAATATTGACTAACAAAAATTAAAATGTTGACAATCTTTTAGGCACGAAAGAAGTATTGGGTGTGCGTAACATCTCGGCAAGAGTAATTAGAGGATGAGCCGAAGTGCCTCTATTTTTTTTATGGATAATTTGTTTTCTTTTCATTTTTAAAAATAGTTTTTTTTTTTTTTTTTGTATGTTAGCGATGAGTTGAGTTTCGAACGTCACTAGCAAGAGCATTTTCCACTAGACTATTGATTAACTCTTAAAAAAAAACAGTTTCTTAAAAATCAAAGAATTTGAAATTTTGATTACCAAAAATTGAAGAGATGTTATACACACCCAAATAGTACTTTTAGGATTGAAATAACTATCTTGCCGCCTTATATAATTGTAATATTTCATACAAGGATAAAATAGCAATTTCAGTCATATAGAAAACATTATTTGAGTGTGTGTATCATTTCCCCATAACTGGCATATGTCTTCCTTATGTTTTTATAAGGAATGAATTTTTTTTTCTAATTAAATTAAACAAATAAGTCAGTTTAAAACATATTTAATAATTGGACGCCGGACCTAAACTCTATGTATTGGTCACACGGCTAAACCATGTAGTTATAACACAAGTATATGAATCCGAATCGACATAATCTCTCAGAAAAAGTGGATGAAAAGCGAACATTTATTTTCATACCCGATCTTCATTTAATAATATACTAATATAAAACATGGTACGAGAATGATATACAAAATAAATACACGACTCTTTAAGAACTTATGCAAATGGTATAATTAAACTCACCAACGACAATGATTTCAATCCGACGAACGAGAGTCTAATTCTTTGAGGTAAACATAATTTCAAATCAAAATACTTGATATCGTTATACGATTCGCAAGTCTATATAATTACATAGTAACCACGAATTCAATAGACAAATTGCCACAACATTTAAAATATCACAAACTCAAAAGTGTTTCGACCATGATATCTCTCGTCTTCAACCTTAGTCGATAGAGAAGTTCGACGCTCCGTGCTGATGAGTATATAGCAAACATGAGGGGTAAACTAGTAATGTCACTCCCAAAAACACTATTTGGTGTATATAGCAACTCATCAATCAACTCCTACTTTGACTAATTTCATCACTCTAAACGAGCTCTATCCCCAAACCCAAAGCCTATATATCCCAAACCCATCCAGTTTCTTCCAATAATAATATTTAGGGTTCAAATTTAATATTCCAAAATTCAAGTGTTCGAATCCAAGGATTTATTAGTGTGGGTTTTTGGTTTATCGAATAAATTAGGGTTTAAATTGAATGGATTCGGGTTCGAATAATGGGTCTCCCGATGAAAGGGGTTTGGCATCTGCTGACGTGGAGTTGGCCAAGGAGGCTGCTTTGCTGTTTCAGGCAAGGAAGTATGTGGACTGTAATAAAGTGTTGAATCAGCTTTTGCACAACAAGAATGCTGATTTAAAGGTGGGATTTTTGTTCATTTTCAGTAATTGGTAGTTGATTTTGTTTTTTATTGTTGTTTTGGTTTAGTTTTGAGTTTTTAATATCTTAATTTGTGATTTTTATTAATTTTTGAGTTATTGGAAGTTAATTTTGTTGGGTCTTTTGTGATTGTTTTGGTTTAATTGATGAGTTTTATGTGATTCAAAGGCGTGATTTTCATATGCATATAATCTACTACTGCCACTGGTGTATAATTTTATAAAACCGATGTATGTCAAGAATGCTGGTTTAAAGGTTTATTTTTTTGTGGGTTCTTCAGTATCCTTGGATTTTCTGGTTACCAAGTACTTTGATTGGTATTATTAAAAGAATTGTCTGATGATTTTGGTTCGATTGCTGATTTTTCTATGATGGGGTGGTTTTCATCTGTTTTGAGTAATTGGAAGTTAATTTTGTTGATTTTTGCTTCTTTTGATCATTTTGGTTCAATTTCTTCTGATCATTTTGTTTCTTCTGAATGGTGTGAATGTTGGAAGTTAACTATTGAAACGTTATTTCTGTAGTTTTTTTCTTAACTATTTTGGTTCAGTGGATATGTTTTCTATGTTCTGAGGTATTTATTGCTCAGATTGCTACCAACTTCATGGTGTAATGACTCTGTAAATGGTGAAGTTCATGGTGTAAATTTGCATCTTACTCGCCGTTGGTACATATATTATAGGTCGAAATTCTATGGGTTTTTTTTGAAATAACCAGTCCATTACACTGATGCCTGATTTGTATTTCAGGGTTGACTAAAACATGCATAATACAGAACTTCACTTTTGTTCTTACTCGGCTTGATCTTGTGTATCTTTGTGTTGTTCCAATGTGATCATATCCAAAGAACCTCAATTTTCACATTGTCCCGATCTTGGAATGGTTATTAATTTATTTGGTTTGAGAGCTTCTCCATTCATTTGCTTCCACTTTCTGGGGAAGCACAGCCATGACTAAACCTTTTTCCACAGTGAAATGTAAAGATGGTTAGAAACATGGTGTGCATTGCGTCCGCTTGAAAGGTGTCCAAAATGATTTCTCTCTTCAGATTGCTAGCTCACGAAAGATATATTTGCTCCATATTATTCTCTTCCATCTTAAAACGTTTGGAACCTGCCACTATGGTTATTATTTATTTGGTAGGCGAGCTTCTTCAGTCATTTGCTTCCACTTTCTGGGAAAGCACAGACATGACTGAACCCTTTTTCACATTGAAATATAAAGATGGTTAGAAACATTGAAGGTGTGCAAAATCATTTCTCTGTTGAGATTGCAGGCTCACGAAAGATATATTTGCTCCAGATCATTCTTGTCCAACTTAAAATTTTTGGAACCTGCCACTTGTACAGAAACCTCTTTATGACCAGAAAACTACAATTACAATGCCCCAACTGTCTACTTTGTTTTCTTTACCTCTATTACCACCACCTACACCTCGATCTTACATTCTTGTGAATTCAAACACTCCATATCAATTCGATGCGCCCTCTTATCTGCTATGCTATCTTATCTACTGCTCGTAATTATTTTCCTTCAAACGATGACTTTCTATTACATCTTCTTATAGGCATTACAATGTTATTTTGATAGATGTGTTGTCATATTACAGCCGTTCTGCTTATTTCTATTTCTTTTCATTGTTATTTCCTTATGTGTTCCTCTTCCTGTTTACCTTATGTTTTTGTTAGTGTAACCCTCTTATTTTTTGTCATGGCTTTTTCTTTCCCTTTTATTATTCTCATCTGGAACCCATTTTTTCTTTAGAGCACTGACAGTTTTTCAAATTTGGAATTTGGAATCCATTTATTTGGTTTGGACTTGGGATGTTTATCACTTGGATTGAAAACTATTGACATCCAATTATCATCCTAAATAAGTGGACTTTAAACTGGATAGTTGGGTATCTGGTGAAACTTAAAAAGCAGCATTTCCTTAACTTGACTTAGTTGCAGAGGCATAAAGTCAAAATACTTTCACTTCCATGCAAAATATTTTGTACCCCAAATCTTAATTAATATTCCATTTTGGCTGCATTCGTCACAACGAAATTGTCCGTGTAAATTTCATCAAGTGACCGTTGGTAATCTAGCCTGTTCTCCAGAAGATATTGAGGACTTTTTCTTGTAGAAATTCAATCTTCCTCTTTTTTGTTGGTTATTGATCCTATCGTTGAACTTTAGTATTGTTCATATGTGGAAAAGTACGAAAGGCTATTTCTCTTGTAATTACTTGAAAATATTACTATGTTAACTGGGGAGCCTTGTTTTTTATGCTTTACCTAGCAACATTCTGCTCTGTTCCAAGAGCTCCTTGTTTTGGTTTCTGAAGCTTTAAATATATGTATATATAAACAAAATTAGGTACCGTATTGAAAGGGATAACATCGTTCTGGGTGTATTACCATGCTACTTTGCATGCATTTAATTCTTCGTTGGTCATTTGTTATTGCAGATTCTCCATAATATTGCAATCACTCAAAGCTTTCAAGATGGTTGTTCGGATCCTAAGAAGTTGCTTAACGTTCTTAGTAATATTAAGGTATGCCATTTGCATATGTATTTGACAAGTAACATCTTTGTAACGGAACATAGTATTGGACACATGTGAAATGAAGCAGAGTGATGTTTTTCTATGCCTATTAAATGATCCATCGACTTAGAAAGTCTTTATCGATTACTGGACACCATGTTCTCCTAACCTGTATCCGGCTCTTCGTTTCTTATTCTTCTTCTCTGTCTAGGGTTGGTTATATTCTGCTTCTAAGTTGTAGCTGGAGTCATGTTTATATGACAGTTCTTCGTCTTTGTAGCATTTGTGCATGATATGTTGACCTTCGATGCGTTGTCAGTCCCAAACACAGTTCATTTTCACTTTAGTTAGTCCAGACTCCAGAGTAATTTGTCTATTTTTGGGAGCTTCCTGTACCATGTAATTCTGTACCTTTCCTCAGTTGACACACAGACTTTCCCAAAGTCGCTGAAAAATTGATGATGTTGTGGTGTTCTGTTCTTACACAAGATTTTCAATTGATGCATTCTTTAGGAGAGACGGCACCCATCGTGGTTATCCAGAGATACAAAAAAGGCAAAATAAGCATTGTAACTTAACTAAGTATAATGTTTATCGTTGACCCACACTTCTGTCAATTACAATTAATTATTTTGTTTGTCTTTGACTCACGCTAGGTTCTTTTCAATTGCAAAATACCAGAACATATAGTGTCCCATAGATATACTGAATAAGGTTCATTTAACGATCATGGGGATCTTTAATTTTGCTCAAGTTGCTAAGTCATTGATTTAGGTCATGTAATCTCAAAAAGTTCATAAAAAGGTTTGTGCCAACTTGAAAGAATGTTAACTTGTTATAACTTTTTGACGGACACTAACTTTTGAGGTAGTTTAGTGCCTATACATCATTAGCTGGCTTTTCATGCAGTTGGGAGAGTATGAGAGAACAACTTCGGTAGTTTGATTATGCTGCGGAATGTTTATCGAGAGCTGTTGTGATATTCTCAGAACAGGGGTTTAAATTAATCATAGAAGCTTGTTTCTTGTAAGATTTTCAGGCAGGAGTCTCTTCAATTTTGTATGGAATTAGGCACTTTCCACTTTCTCAGTGTTATGTATTCAGATTCTTTCAGTTGGCATATAGATCTGAGACTTAGAGATTAATCTAAGATTTTGAGGTCATATTCCTTTTTCAATATGATAGTCTAGAAAGTTTCTATAACATGAAACACACTAGTTTACAGTCTGAAATAATGCATCCACGTGGTAGTACAGCATAGAGCATTGCCAGTCGATAATCAATTCAGCACAGAAAATGCATCTATGTGATGGTACAGTCATTGGTACTTGCAAGCTTTTGAGTATCTTAATTTTGTTGATATTTAACTCATTTTCACTACCAGAAGAATCAGTAATAAGGCATAACTGAGGCTCACTGAGCTTTTGGTGAAGTATGAATTCTTTTAATCTAATTTTGTTAGTTGATTGAACAAAATTAGGGTGATTTGCCAAATTCATTTTGGACCTTAAGTGTTGTTAATTTGCACGAGGGGTTTAACCTTTGTCAAACCCCGATTGGAGTTATCAGTCTGTTAATATGGTAACTGGTAACCAAAAGCCTTTGGACTTAATATATTAGTTACAACCAAGAATCAAACTACAACATGTGATACCATCCATAAGCCTAGTTAAGTGATCTCATGTGGTTTGCATTTGCACATACTTGATTCTGATAAATTTGTCCCCATTGTTGAAATGTTCTTGATTATGACTTTCTTAAGGTCAAAAGTGATTTGCATTTCAACCTACGTATGAATTTAATGATTCGTATTGTTATATGATTAAAATTTTTCAAATGATTTAATTGTTGTTTTAGAGTCAAATTGAAGAACTTGCTCATGCCTCGGTGGAACATGTTGAGGGTAAAGACGGCATTGATAACAAAGCGGCTTCTGAAAAAAGAGAAAATATTGCCACGCCTCGCCAATTTTCTCCTACAAGTAGTTCTACTATTGTTTATACTGGTGAATATGACATGTCGGTGGCCATGTTCAATATGGTATGTTTTGTTAATTCCTCATAGTTAGTTCAGAAATATCTAAGGTCATATCTTAGTATCGATTTTAAATGCGTGCATTTCCAGAACTAATTTTTTAAGCCGTACATGCAGGCAGTTATCTGGTTTCATCTCCATGAGCATTCAAAGTCGTTCTCTATCTTGGACCTGTTATTTCAGAACATCATACCGATAGATGAGGCAAATATTGTTGTATTAATTGCTGAAATTGTGTTTATGCAAGCTTTTCCATTGAAGGTTGTATGGTTATTTTCAGGGAATAGCTCTTCGTATATGCCTTTTGCTACTGGATGTTGCATTACTCTCAAATCATGCATCAAGATGTTTGGTATGCAGACTTCTTTTATCATATTATGCTTAGTCAGGTTATATCCTGCATCTTATGTACTTCATTATGAGTATGAAGTTGGTTTGTCATTTATTTATGATGGCATAATCTTTACATGCATATCAATACCACAATGTATAGGATGCCAATGGTGTAAGTATGTACGAATTTGATGCCAATGCTGTAAGTAAGTATGAATCATAAGCTTCAGCTTAGTAGTCCTGAATAAGTTACACAGAAGGTTCACTGAGTTCAATTAATGTATATCAGGGAGTCTTGCAATAATATTTGATGGTTTGCATAATTGCTAAACTTTACACTTTTTTTGTTAGGTTGGTGTCAGTCCAAGCTCGCTACTTTTTGTGAAGCCCAGTCTCACATAGATATATTAAGAGCTTCAGGGTGTATTAATAAGATTTTAGGATTTATCATTCTACAAGTGGTTGGTTTTAGTATTTACCCTCTTGGATTCTTAACATGGTACCATGCGCCATCCCCCAGTCAAGTCCACATGTAAACTTGTTGGTGGACCGGGTTACATGTGCGAGTGGATATTGAGAAACCCAACCCCAAAAATAAATAGATTAAGACCTGATATATTATTAAGGTGCTGAACTTTGTCCAGACTAACTTTTAGTATGGATCCCTTGGATTCTTAACACTACCTGGTGAAATGATCCTTCATACAGTATAATCTGGTCCATATTGGCATTGTAGTATTTTGCTAGGGGGTTGATTTGTAACAACTGTTTTTGCAAGAGGTTGCATTTTGGATGAATGTTTGTATCTGGATACTCAAGCTTTGGGCTATATGAATAGATACTAAAGGCTATGGTATTTCTTTTGGGATGGGGTTTTCAATCTAGCTATGTTAAGGCTTGCATAAATTTTTGGGATTTTCAATCTGGCTGTGTTAAAAGGTTGCATTTGTTGTTTCTGTGTTCCTCTAGCAACAATGACAATTCAGAACAAATCTGGGGCTATAATGTCTCTGCTCATTTATTTCATTCATATTGTTGAATAACATGATAGGAGAAGGCTTAAAACAAATTACTGGAAAGTATGTGTTTGGGCATAATCATAGTGGATTATGGATTCATATAGCGAGATGCTTTATACCTTAGATAACCTTTTTTTGTTCGAGTTCGAAGTATACAAACCATTCTCTTTTCTTTGTTGGTGTAGTATACGGATTTAATTTTGTTGTCTCTTTGTTCAGGATGTAATAAACTACATGGAAAGGCTGTTTATCGTCAACAACTTGGTCAATCAAGTTGATAATGTAAATACTCCATCACAGCAGTCTATTGTCACAAAGTCTGCTCCTCTTTCCAGCAATTCAACTGTTAATGATGTCTCTAATTCTGATTCAGCCAACTCTTTGGAAAGGTCTCTATCTAGAACAATGTCTGATGAAGCATTAGAAGATGAACCAATGCCGTTCTCTCTTGATACTAGTGGCCGCAAATTGACACAATCATGTGGCCTTCAGTCTTCATGTGAACCTGATGAGTCCGTATTAAATGTTGAACTGAGACTTAAGTGGCATCTATACAAAGTTCAGTTTCTTCTTCTAACAAGGAACCTCAAGGCTGCTAAACGTGAAGTCAAGATGGCTATGAGCATGGTGCGTGGCAATGAGCATTGCTACCTGACGGCACTTTATTTGAAGTCGCACCTTGAATATACTCGCCGAAACTATCGAAAGTCAATCAAGCTTTTGATTGCATCAAGTGACAAAACAGAAGTTGGAATATCCAGTATATACTATAATAACCTTGGATGTATATATTTTCGACTGGGGAAGTATCACACTTCAAGTGTACTATTTTCTAAAGCATTGAGAAATAGCTCCTCAGTACGGAAGGAGAAACCTTTAAGGCTCTCTACCTTATCTCGGGATAAATCACAGATGATAGTTTACAACTGTGGGGTTCAGTATATGGCTTGTGGGAAGCCACTACTCGCTGCTCGGTGTTTTTACAAGGCTAGTAAAATTTTCTACGACAGGCCTTTGTTATGGTTACGTGTAGCTGAATGTTGTCTGATGGCTTCAGAGAAGGGTCTGCTTAATTCCGGTTCATCAGTTTCATCTGACAAATATGATGTTGAGGTACATGTTATTGGGAAGGGGAAATGGAGGGAACTTGTGTTAGAATCTGGACCTTCAGATAATAGGGATAATGGGTGCCATCATGCTAAAGAAGGTTCATTCTTAGGAGATGATGGACAACCTTGTCTGTCAATGTCACTTGCTCAGCGTTGTCTCCTGAATGCATTGTACTTACTCGATTCCTCTTCCTCGAGGTGTTCGAAATCTGTATTGCCCTCAAAGATGTTACCAGAGGAGATTGACCAAAAGGAGACTGTTTCATCTGAAAATGGTTCTCCGAGTATTGGACCCCGTGGAGATGCAAAGACATCTAGCTTAGGAGTGGGTTCTTGTCAGGTGACCTCAAATGGGGAAGTGAAAGACCAGAAAAGTGGAAGCAGCCAGAATGCTTATTTACAGAAATCACTTTCTGATTATAAGGATATTAGTAGGAAGGAGAATCAGATCATCAGACAAGCTCTCTTAGCTGACTTGGCATTTGTAGAAATGGAGTTGGGCAATCCACTGAAAGCTCTGTCATGGGCAAGGACTCTCTTGAAACTCGATTGTCTCAAATTTTATTCATTTGCTGGCAATATGTATGCAGCTGAGGCTCTATGCCAGCTAAATAGACCGAAAGAAGCTGCTGAGCATCTCTCCTTATATGTCTCCTCTGAGAAAACGGTTGACCTGCCGTACAGCCAAGAAGATTTTGAGAAATTGCGAATGGACAAGATTGTGGATTGGGAAGAGTCTATAGGTGATTGGACAGATAGTAGTACCTCATTGACAGATGAAAGCCAAGGATGTGTGTTCCTGAAGCCTGAAGAGGCTTGTGGAACTTTATATGGCAACCTAGCTGCCATGTCAGCTATTCAAGGAGATTTTGAGCAGGCGAACCAGTTTGTAACGCAAGCACTGTCCATTATGCCAAACAGTGCAGATGCTATGTGTACAGCGATCTTTGTGGATCTCATGCGGGGGAAAACACAAGAAGCTCTTGCAAGGTTAAGACTCGCCAGTCGGATCAGATTTGTCCCATCCAATTTGAAATTAAACGGCTCTAGCTGATGTTTTCGTGTTAATGTTCCTCTTGTCAAGCGCGCCATTTATCCTGAGCTTAGTATGTAGGTTAACAATCCTCTGGAGGAGGAGTTGTAACATATATATAGTTAGATTCAGGGAATAAGTTCAATTAATTTTTGACGTTTCGAGTTCCTGAAGTTTTACTTTGTAGATCTTAATAGTTGGTAATTGGTGGTGTGGCTGAGAGACTCTTTTGGTGCTTGCTTCTGCCCACTTTAAAAACTCCTGATGTTGCTTTTTTTGTGGTGTTTAGAGATGTGGTTTAGTTCTCATCCAGACCCCATCCTTGCATTAAAATCTTATCAAGAAAAATTATGTTTGTAATGATTAAAGTTAAACTAACAATAATTATAGTAATATATGGGTTTTTCTAGTTGGATAAGAAGCCGCTGGGGAAAAATAATTGATAATTGATTTGCATTTGAAACTTGATATGGTTAGAATTTTTAAATATGCTACCTTGTATGCTTATTTATATGTGCCTTCAGGGCACATTCTAGAAAGCCCGTAATATATTAGGCTTATATTCTTGTTGTGCTTTGTTATCACGAGAGTTTCAAATTATCCCCTAATACCTTATTAAACCTCAAATTGTCTCCTAAACCGCAGTTGGTTTTCGGTTGTCCCGTAGGCTTGATAACACTCTGCATTAGCAATGCAATATAAGTAACAGATACATCATACATTCCAAAAATAATTTAAGGTTTCTTCCCCCAATTGATGATCACAAGCACCAAAATAGCAAAATATAGCCATCTATATGGAGTTGAAGAACCTTCTTGTATCTCCTTAGCTATGATACATAAATGTTCGAAGAAAACAAGAACCTTATGTTATTTCTGTTACTTATTACACACCAATGTCGTGCGATACTCAAGAAAAATCCTGGCAGCACCATAATGTGCCAATGCACCAAACATCACAAAAACATGAAATATTTGATGGCTATGGCCAGCAAGATCAAACCATCCAGGCCTCCACTTCTCCGGTACTCGGGTGACATAGAACACTGTCCCGATCAAGTAGGAGAGTGCCATGATAGACTCGTAAGCAAGTGTCACATTGCGATGAGGATCATCCCAATTCACTACAAGAGCATGTACAGCGGGAATTAGGCCGAAAAGTCCCATAGACACGAAGAGAAGTGCTCTGAACGAACGATACTTCCCTGTCGAAAGAGCTGGAGAAAGCAATGTCAAAATGGTGCATATTCCTAGTACTGAGATTCCAGTTAAGTACACTATCTGCCAATGTGGGGAGCACTGGAAGATGTAGTAAATCGGAGGAAAAAACGAGGTGATGATCATCACGGTAATTCCCGCATAGTCCATCTGCAGCAGTTTAATGTTGAGATGCTTTGAGTGGCAACAGAAGAGGTGGCACGCGCTGCTTGACAGGAGGCAGAACATTGCGCCCGCTAGGAAAACGAAGAAGGGCCAGGTTGTTCCCTCTGCTTCTGGAGATGTAAATTCTGATTGCATTGCTGATTCTTGTTTAAGGTCAATCAATCGAGTTGGCCCCTGTTAGACAATATGCAACCTCTCATCTTCTATACTAATAATTAATCAACTACATCTAATGCATTTAGTTATACTAATATAATCGAATTATGATACGTGACCAACTAACTCGCGGACTAATCACAAACTTCTATTTTAGTCACGGACTGTTTTATCAGGGACCATATTGCAACTCGAATATTATATGCTTATTTATATGGTGTAATCGAAGTTATGTAACAAGTTACTAGGATGATACTCACATGAAAGAACTGATTAGAATTATGAGATATGTTTGCTTCTGAACTTGTGGAGAAGTGCCTGCAACATTCATCAAATACCAAATAGTTTAGGCAGTGGCGGATCATGATCGATTAATTTAAGGGCGTTATTAAAGCATTTTTAGTTAAAACGGCCAATTATATTTCTCACAAAGTATCGTGTTAGGGTAAGGGACGGTCAATATAGAACTATTTTGGACTCTTAACATACTAAATTCGATAAAATTCTATCGACAATGTAGTATGTAAGAGAAACAATATAATGTCAAAATAGTAAGATCATTAAGCGAAATTATAGGTGGCATCATTTTCGTTGAGAAGATGATCTAGATCTCACCTAGATTTCATTTGTTTATTAGGTTGCCAATAAAAAGTTTACCCAGTTTTTGACAAGGATGACTAATTCTCCATATCAGACAAAATTAGGAAGTACACTAAAGTTTCTCACCTACATTACTTTACACACACTGACACATTTGGTTGTAAATTTAGTTCGGACTTGGACCCTCTACAAAAATATAAAACAATAACTAAAGAGAAGCAAAAAAATAAATTAGCCAGTAGTTCTAAAAAGGGGTAAATGACACGTTCAATTATATGTGTTTTAGAGCCTTTTGATAACACATGTTTCAAAACAATCTTTTCGATTATACATATTTCAAAAAGTATATCACTTGGTACGTTCGTTATATTAACTATTAAGTTTGACTTCTTTTGACAAAATTTGATGGGCGAAATTGCCCATAAAGTTAAATTTAGCTATTAATATAACAAAAGTGCCATGTTTATTCTTCTTTTTAAAATTTGCCCTTCGACAGTTTATTTTAGTTTAAATTGATTTTTATTTTATTTTTATCCTGATTTCGCAGATCGATAGGTGTATATTAAAATAGATATTTACAAGAAGGGACAAATTAAAGTCACATGAAATTTAATGCTAATCTTGTTCTGTGATTATTACATCACCGGCCTTCATTAATGAAATGATTATAATAAATGTATAGCGTTGGGAGTTGTTGAGTAGGACTCTAAATTTAGCTTTAGAAAACGACATCAACAATTATTCGTTACTACATGGTCGGTACTTAATGTCATTCGGACTAATTTTTGTGTTTAAAGTATGCTTATCGTCAATCAACAATGATGTAACTAGACTTGCTCAAATTAAAATATTACTCCAATGATTAACAATATAAATCAACAATGAGTATTTATTTTCTTTCCTTCCTTTTACATGTCTTTCTAACCTTATTTTTGAAGTATTATACAATATTAAAAGGTTAAAAAATTTCAAAAAATCATGAGTTGTACAAAAAAAATGCGTGAGTGACCAAAAGTATACACAATAATCAACATGAGTGATCGAAAGTATACAAAATCATACTAGGATGATCGACTAGTGTTTTTTAACAAACGTGAGTGATCGATGAAGCCATTTACTCTATTAAAAATTCTATTTTTGCCCTCTTTCAGTCAAAATTTTACGTCTCCATCAAAAGAGAGACTGAAGTAGTGCATATTAGCATATACTATATTATTAGAGTCCTATATTGTTAGAGTACTAGAGTCATATATTGTTAGAGTACTAGAGTCCTTATGTTATTAGGACTAGCATCGTTGTTGTGTATAAATAGGACTTTCCAGTGTATGTAAAGATCATCAAAAAAATATTACTACTTTCAGTGCACATTTTGCGATTAATATGAGGAACCATTTACACATAGTAGATTTTTTGAAAATTTTGAATTTATTATTATATATATCAAGTGTACCTTACAAAGTCTAATTAGCAAAGGCTAAAACATTATTGATGATTGTAATAAATAGTAGATGATCTTGATGAGATAATAAAAGTACCTTGTGAACATCGTAATAATATCTGCTACTTGATGCAAGTGGATTACATTTCCAACAGTCAATACCACAAACATAATAAATCCAATTAAATGCCTGCACCAAACATAACATTACTAAATCATCACAATTAGATTATTATTAATAATTACTAGTATTGAATAATATATAGTGATCAAGAAAATGTAAAAAAAAAATGGTATTAATATCATTGCCAATTGAACTAGAAAAAAAATGCAAATATGGTAATATAAATGATACTTACGTCCAAACATTGAGCGTTTCATTATGCCATCGAAACAAACTAAAGAAAGCTCGAGTGAGAGGCCATTCAGCTCGATAATAGTTCAAAATAAACTCATTATCCTTCATGTAATCAGGCAATTCTCCATAAGATACAAGTGGGTACTTTTTAGTGCATTCCTCAATGTGAACAATCTTTGTCTTTTGTTGATCCATTTGTTTGTTGATGATGATGATCTTCCTCTTCCAAGCAGACCCTTTAGTCCTCCTCTTGATCATATTATTGCATGTGTAGCTTTGGTTATAAGAGGAGGTGTAGGAGGACAGATGAAAAATAATGAATCATGTTTTATTATATATATATATATATATAGATGATGATATTTAATGGGGAATAAATGTTGAGCTAGCTAGGTGGTTTTTGTTCAATTGCGTGAGGCTATTGAGGTGTGTTTGTTGCAACAATTTATGAAAGAGTACGTGTGTTATTTAGCTGGTGGGCCAACCATGTGAACGTTGGAAGAGATAAAGGTGATGCATACATTTCCTAACTTTGAAAAAATCACAATTTATTATTATGTCATTATAAATTATTTTGCTTAAGAGTATATGGTAGTACATAATACTTTTACTTCAATTTGGGACTTTTGACCTAGTCTTAATATTGATCAAGACATATCATTGATGAGAAATACTAGGGTCTTGAGTTAATTGTAAATAATCCAATCATAAATACTCATAGTCAAAGTTAATAGGATAAATGATATAAAAGATCACTAACGAATGTTAAAAGATTTCAGTCGATAACTCTAATTTTAGTTAGGCCACTTTCGATCAATCATGTTTCCTATAATGTGTCTAGTTGGTCACTCAAGCCAAAAAATATGTTTTTTTGACAAATGAAGCATTTTTGCCAAGAACAATTTCATCTTTTTATATTATACCTGTCATTAATAGCTACTATTCTTACATATTTTCAATTTTATTCTAAAATAGAAAGCTCATACATTTAATTTATCGGCGTTTGTGAATAGAGAAGTTTATGTGAATCCATTGTGAGCTTCATTGTAACCTTATGGCACGATGGATGTGTTTGAGACACCCTTTTCGCATCTAGGGACGTTTTTAATGATAGGAGAGGGGGTTGAAATGTTTTTTAGGTGAGGCGGGGCTATTCCTGCGGGGTGGTGTTGGGGAGGAGGTTTTTGGTGTTGGTGGTATTGTTATGAAGTAGAAGAAAAAAAAAGAAGAAGAAAGGAGGAGGAATAAGAAGAACAACAAGAACAAGAAAGGAGGAAGAAGGATTTTGGTGTTGGATGGTAGTGGTGAATGGTGATGGTGGTGGTAGTGATAAAAAAGAAAAAGAAAAGGGGGAGGGGGAGGATTCATAATTTCCTAAACTATAGTGAAATCTAAAAAAAAAAGCAAGAGGGTAAAAAATTAAAAAAATAAAGGAGAGGAAGGCATTCTTCAAAATTTCCTAAACTTCTTTTACTATTTGTGTACGAAATATGAATAAATTAAACTCGAACATTGAAGTATGCTAAGATATTAAGGGTTTAAATCTTTTCATTAGGATTTTTTAAAGAAAAAAACATAATAATAAACATAAAGAAACCATTTCCAAATAATTAATTTATTGTAAGGTTTGAGACTTAATATGTGCCTATATATTACTAAATTAATTGAGGAAACTAAATTTTGTAGTTACTTTATTGGGACATGGAGGTTGGTTTTTGGGGTTGACCAGTGGGGCGATTCATTTATGTTTTTTGAAGTTTGTTCAGTCCAAAGAGAATCTGTGAAATAAAAGAGAGGCGCACCTCCCCCTTCTGGTTACATTCCTATCCTAATGTTACTATTATGTACGACAAATATGTAAAAATATAATTAAAATTGAAGACCGTACCTTGAACGTCAAAGCCCTTTTATATAGTGTAAAGAAGGTGATTTCCTCACGTTGATAATGATCCGGGAGAAGTTTATGTCTTCTCCTCCAATCATTCAGATTGTTTAGTTATCGTCTCAAGGCTTCGTCTTTGAGAGCTCATATCTTCTACAATACTTTTTCGATTGATTTGAGTTTGATGTGTATAGAAAGCTCTCCGTACGTAAACTCTGGAAATCCTAACTTGCCACAATCCTAAATTGAGCAATCTAGTTGCGTTTGTATAAAAATGAATACTAGTATGGTTCCTCTGTTTTGGTTAAAACCACAAACTACAAAAAAAAAAGTTTCTGTTTCAAAAGAAAAAGTCAACTAAATTGGTTAAAACTTTTAGCTTTATAATCTCCATCCACATCCTTACTTAAACAAGTAGAATTGGTCAAACAACAAACATTAACTAATAAGTAGGAAGATTTTGAAGCATAACCATCAACATACTCTTTAAGACATTAACGTTACAAATGTTCTCAATGGTCAATTATAACAATAATTGATTAGTATAATAAGTATGTTTGTTTATGAATATGATGAGTAGAATTTATTAAGTTTGTCCAAATGAGGGTGTAGAGTGTCGGCTCTTTGTGGGCTAGCTCTGGGTTCCCTCAGTCTACATAATGAGAGTTGTGAGGTTAGGTTGCTCATAAATGGCTTCCTCACTTATGTAATAATCAATTAATAATATCGGATTTATTTCTCGACATGTGGCTTTAAAGTCCAATAGAATTCACACCTTTACACAAACAACTTAATTGTTATGTAGGGATTTTGGAATTGAGAAGTCTCGAATAATCTCAAAACGTTATAGTATATCATTGAAAAATAAGTCGAGAGTACACAACTTAATAAACTAGTCAACGAACTATATCACCTAATGTGTTCTCTCTTCTTTTACGGGTATAGCCCACAACTGTATCAAAATTCTACAATGATATTATATGACAACATTAATCTCAAAGGTTGGATGATGAATGAAATTAATTCTTTCCATTGTTTACTCTCTTTTTTAATGTTATTTTTATATTGAAGTTGTAACAAAACCTTTAACATCATTATTTTGTGGTAGTATTCTTAATTTTATTGATGCTATATTACATAAATTAGTTTTTTGGGCACAATTGATACTTGTGCATCCTAACAATAATTATTAAATAATAATAAAAAATAACATTTATAAAAAACGATCGCTAATAATGTGCCATGTAAAAGTATTTATTTAAGTTTATATTTAAACTAATTTATATAAAAGTTATTTTGAATAAATTTTTATTTATAACTTTTCCTACAATTAAGGAAATTGGAGATCATGGGGCTTCATTAGAAAATAACTAATTCCCCCCTTCCCCAATTAAATATAGTGTAGATTATTGACTAATAGAGAGTTAGAATGAAATAAGAGACAAAGTTTAACTCCGAAAGAAGCACTTCATGAAGCCTCTCGGAATTTGATTCTCCACTGAAAATTGAACCCATAACCTCCCACAAGGAAGTTGGGTCGGATGCCACCAAACTATTGAACATCGACTTTAATAAAATACTTTTAAGCTCCATGATCAAGTAAATAGGAACAAATCAATTATTTATTCGATATATATTATGTTTATGTATCTTTCTTTTATACAAGAGAAATCGTCCAAAATCATTTAGTTGTGTTTTCTTCTATAAAAAAGTTGTGAGTGATACATTGCTGATTCATGTAACCATTTCTCAACCAATATAGTTGGATGAAGTTTAGCTAATTTCATCTTATTAGTTATACATTACCAAATATAGTGTCGACATAGAAAAATTGGTGACCAAAAGTCCAAAACATGCTGACTTACGATTGATTTCATAAAAATTGTTACCCTTAAGTAACTCCAAGTTGAATTGTCACACAAAAATTGCTCAAGTTGATATATGCTAGAAACGAGTAGGGGGCCACAATTACGAATTGAAAGCAGCCCTCACAATTTCTTTGCCTAAATAGCGCACAAGCCACATGAAAAGATTATTTTGCCCTTATGATCTATCACGTGCGATCGAAGAGTGAACGAAAATAAACATGTATTAATTTTTTTGGATAACACAAGGCCACAAGGGGTAATAATCATCTATGACGAGGGGCTAAATTATAATTTCATCCAGCATTTCAAGCAGAAATACAACCCAAAGAAAAAAGAGCTCCAAAAAATATTACTTAGTAATAGACATATAGCTATACAGTACAAAGTTGGCTATCTATAATTCTCATAACTCAATGAGAATGCCAACAATGAATGACGATACCAGCTGGATAAGAAGGTTGCGCATATGGTTCTCTCATAGTTACTAGCCTTTCAATATCCCTAGCCTCTGCAACGAGTCTCGCAGCTCACTGCTACTGCAGCTGCCTTCAGTTGAATGCACATTGGGATTATCTTGCGCTATGACATCTGAAAGCGGGTAGCTCCTGTTAGTATGGAGTACGCTACTGTCGCTGCAAACTCCATTCAGCACTACAGACTTGTGTAGACCACCAAGCAATCCTTCATA
Organism: Echium plantagineum; assembly: GCA_003412495.2. Lineage (NCBI taxonomy): Eukaryota > Viridiplantae > Streptophyta > Magnoliopsida > Boraginales > Boraginaceae > Echium > Echium plantagineum. The sequence continues at coordinate 16,015,660 of CM016564.1, forward strand.
GTCAGTGTCACCACTCTCACCGACAAAAACAACCATTTTTGAGAGCTCAATGTTCCATCGAAGATATAAGTACCTGAATGGATTGTTTACGAGTCAACTCACAAATTCCCAATGCCTCCGGATGATTGGAGTTATATGAAAGGAAGTTTTATTTACTCGAAAGATTTCAGTGAGTACAGGCGAAGTAAATAAATTACATGAACTATGAACATGGATATATAAATTCCAAGAAGCGGGAGGTGCAAGACTAATTTAGATGGATACAAAATAGCTGAAAGTAGGGAATGGAGCATAAAAGTGTCTACTTACTCTAATGATTCATGTAAAAACAAATAAAAGCACATAGAAGGGTGTGCAGGAGAAATGGAGATTAGATATGATCTATATGGCTATGTCTAAACTCTAAACTCAACATCATCTATCAATGCAGACGGGAAGAATTTTTTTTAAAACAAGTGGACTGTTCACTTGAAGACAAAAACAACCCAACCTTGATGATACTATATGCATACCTGAGAGCCTGACAACGAGATGCGAGCACTGGTAGAACATTGATCTTAGTGCCATTCTGACAATAAACAACATGACAACGAAGAGCCTGGATTCGCATTAGTTTTCTAAGCTCCTTAACGGGTGGAATCTGCAATGTTGATTATGTACATCAAACCACATTCTAATCCACCCAGGAAAGTTCTAGTATGTATATTTAAGGAATATGTATATTGAAAGTCGAATCTTTTAGATTAGAAAAGTAAGCATACCATCCCAGGTCTACGAACTTTAAAAGAGTAGCAGTAGTTTGCTGAACTTTCTTCATCTTCAACAACAACATGCTCTTCCTTGTCACCCTCCTTCATAACAGTTGAGGCTGCCCAACGTACCAAGGTCCGCCTCAACCCTTCGCCACCCCACCGGTATTCAATGTGGGAATGGTAATATAAGTCAACTACAAAAGGGTTATCTTCTGAGTGGACGGATGAGTAGTAAAGATCACCACCACTGTTGCATATGAAAGCATCAAAATCAGTGGGGTTCAATCCCTCTGAGAGCAAGAAGGAATTCATTTCAGACATGTTAAAGGATGTAGCAAGGATGAAACCAACAACTCCTTCTGTCCTTTCCTTCTGTACCACCTCAAAAATCTTTTTAACACTTTCAGAAAGACCACTCTTAGGGTCTCCATCTATAGCAATAACAAATATGTGTTTCCTTCTTCTTAATGCAGGAAACAGGTCTGTCCCAGACGTTTGGTCTCCTTTGTCAGATCTTAGTGTATTCTTTAAGATGCCCTTAGACCAAGATGAGACTGCATTCTCTAACTTACTCTTCCGGTCCTCACTGCCCAATGAACCATCTACTATTTCTTTATTTCCACTTTTGTGTCCATCATATGAGAATTTCAAATTTAAAGAGATATCATGTATATCCCTCAAAGAATCACTTGGTGAATCTGATTCTGAGTTATCGTCATCATCATTCTTAATCCATCTTGGCTGCCTAGGTTTACAACTTGATATCTTGGAGAGGTAGGTTTTACAATGTTCTGGCCATGAGAAGAGGTGGATATTTTTCAAGCCATTGGTTCTGCATTTAGCCCAAAGTTGTTTGTCAGAAACAAGCTTCAAGAGTGCGTCTGCAATAGATTGCTGTTCATGAGGATCGACAAGAAGACCATTGTCTAATACCTGCAATTAATCAAGATTCGAATTTCATAAATAAAAAGATTATCCAGTTTAAGATCTTCAACAAGAAGAAGATAGGAAAAGGTGAGCAACCCTGTGAATATCAACAGGTCCCCCGTTTTTCGTGGCAACCATAGGCAAACCATAAGCTGCTGCCTGCTCATTCAGGATGGTAATTCAAATTAGTACACAAGAAAAAGTTGCACTAGCCTTGAAATGCATGAAGGATATGCCATCAGGAGGATCAAATAACTAACCTCAATAAGAGTAAGTCCAAAAGGCTCAATGAAAGCTGGGTTTATAAAAACTCCCTGAAATATTATAAACACAAAATAGACCCAATATGTTAATAATCTGGTATAAATGTGTCAATAAATGAATTGAAAAAAAAATAGAGAACAGTTCCAATGTGTCTAGCATTGTCAACAAACATGGCTTAAACTATCTGGAGCTTAATATTCTGCATATAAATGTAACATATGCATGTTTGTACGGTTTGTATCATCTGCAGAAGTCCACTAGGTATAATCAAGCATTTGATTGATTGGCCTGCGCCTAACGATATTCATATTGTCATTTATTACAGGATCGAACAAATTCACATCTGTGAAGGAAAGACGAACAGTCGTGATCCCTTCACTTCCTATTCTCGATCATTCCTTTGAACTATAGACATCTTAATTAGAACAGGACATGATCAAACATGATCACATATTTAAATAGACATTTGTACCGCAAGATATCTTGTGCAAGTACTTGGAATTTGATCTTGTACTGCTGAGAGATCAAGTTATCTTTTTTAATAAGACAGGCAATGTTTCTCCAAGTGACAACAATATGGTTTATATATGAACATTGCTGCTTCTCAATTAGTATAAATTCAAGCTAGTGGCAGCTTCTGAGCCAGTGCATAAGAACCAAACTGATGATACAAAATAGATTGTTCACAAAAATACACAGATTGCTTCATAATGAGAGAAAAAATGTGTTACTTCAGAAATGATACCTGTCTTCAACCCAAATATGTAAAATATCTGCAAATATGAAAATTACCTTTGTCTTTGCTGCCAACCGGTATATGTCAGGAACATCTGACTGCTTGTGATGCTTCGGATAAGCAACTTGACCATATAGATCATATTTATCTATCATCTTGAGTATAGAAAGAAGAACAGAAGCATTGGTGCTTGACATTTCATCAACATCATCGCGATTTCCCATGATTAAGGTCTGAGACATACAAAAGAGGTTGGAACTTCTTAATGATGCAATCTTAAAACTGACACGGCAAGTTCATTCTGAAATTCCTATCCACAAAAATGGGAAAAGAATTCGTTTCGTTTTGGTTTTTTAAATAAGAGACATACAAGGTTAGCAAGCTCTCTCAGTGGACGACATTCTCCAAACGCTTTAACAAGAGTAGTTAGATTCTTTTTGGGATCTGGCCTGGCAAGGGCAAGAATCATGGGCTTCCGTGGATTTGAAAAGAAGCGCATAATCTGCAACAAACCATTTTGAGTCAACATAGTGACTATAGTGAGAAACATGCATAACAGAAAATGAACTGAAGATAAGAAACAATGAGGTCCAACACACATCTCCCCAGATTGTTGGATCAGGTAATTTTCCATTTTCATTTCCTTCAGCTTCACCATCCATATCAAATTCATGTGGAATAATATGATGGAACTCCATCCCTGGAGGAATCACCTGCAAGTTAATTTTTTAAATGCATCGTATAAATCAGAAAATGAAAAGATGTCTAATTCAATAACAAGATGTGGAATCAAACTAACTAGGAATCACTTATCTGCCTTACTCTCATTTAACATGTGTTAAAATAGGGTTGTGATAAAAAAAAAACTCACCCAAACACCAAAAGGAAGAAATGGTAAGGTGCAGCTAAGTCAATAACAAAACCAGGTAACTAAATTGTTGCGTAAGTAAAGAAGGCCGAGAACGAAAGGGGCATATACTAAAAGAACTAATCATTGACTAGTAGTGGTTTCAATGTCAAAATTGGTATACAGATAAGTGCCAAGTTCAAAGATAACGTAAAAAGGAAATAATTATTCTAATGAAATCGGGAAATCCTTATACCTACTTAGAAATTTGAGGTTGCCACTTCAGAGTATGTAACTGACTAGGGTCATAGTTAAAAGATACGAATAGAATTTATCTCCAAGACTACATTAATAGAAACCTCATACGCATGTATGACATCAGTACATGGAATGTGGACAAATTGTGTCACCTTTTTAGATGTCAGGAAAAAGAGATGCATTTCCTAACTTTTGAAGAGCTATCTACACTGTATAATTAGACAGACGCAACTGACTGAGAAAATGTGTATTTAAAGGATATGTTAGACACTTACAACCATGCGAGGCATGAACCTTCCATAACAGCTCACATTTCGCCTGATTCTAGCACGTAATTTACGCTCTAAGATTGGATCAAAACCATCGTACAAGCGCCACTGTTCATCTATTTCTTGTCTTGTGCTGGTTATCACAATTTCAGATGCATCAACTGATAACTCTTCCGCCTCTATTCTACGCATTATTTTGTAAGTTGAATTTATTTCCTCCTTTGATAGTCTACCTTGTCGCATTAGCTGTTCTAATTTATCTCGACCAAGAGAATGACCAGTGAAAAGCATGGGTACATTCAAAGCACTAGATAAAAGAGCGGCAGAATCACCAGCATCAGCGTAATGCCCATGGATAGCAACAGGCCAGACTGGACGTCCATAACCAATTTGCTCCCCGAGTACTTTGGATATTTGTAGTATGTGGTTAAGAGCACCATCCACAAATTCAGGGATGTACGGCCACAATTGTTCTTTTGGAATATATTTATCTTTAGGCCCGCAGGGGATTCTTATAATATATGACCCGCTACTCTCGCCCGATTCCATCAGCTCATTCATCAAATTTTCTGGGCCATGGTGAGTTAGCATTTCTGTGGGTTCACCATAGCTAAAATCCACTTCTGGGGATGCTACTTGCCTGGTAAGTAAATCAACTCGATAAACGCCAGGCATTGAACCAAGTGCCCTTGCAAGTTCCACAACGTATTTTACCTGAACAAAAAAATGTATAGTTCTCCATCGGAATTTACGTGAAAAAAAAAGACATTAATGTGAACAGAGAGGCGACTATTTACTGGATAAAAATAGGGAGACTATCTTCATCATATGTCAACTAGAGGATGTTTACGCAGTCAACTGCTGAGTTGTGCTAAGATGAACAGAAGAGGAGGTGAGGGCTCACCTGTCCTCCAGTGTCCGAGTCGCGACCAAGTTCCATATTCTCACCCCGAATTAAACCATGGAGACTGCAAGAATACTTGTACTTTCAAAACAAGAAAAAAGGAGGTCTTCACAAAGAGTGCAAATTTTCACAATGTAACATCAACCTATGTATTAAGGGATGCAAGATTTGGACCTAAACTTTTTAAGGTAGACATGGATGTCCAATCAGCATAAAAATAGTGGAGGACTCCTGATCAGAAAAACATTTTTGGCATCCGTATCCCTGTATTGGAAATAAATTCACACCTTATCAATACGATGTACATGTTCTTCCCTTTCTGTTGACTAGCCCAGGCCTCCATGGTCTCAATAGAGCTAGTCCTTGGGAGACGACCTCTATTACTTTCACCATGAGTAGAGAGGTCACTGGCATTATCCCCCTTTTCTCCTTCTGATAAATCTTCTGACATGTCAGCAACCGCTTCTCTACGACCTCTCTCTCGTTCAAGACGACGCTTGTTGGTCCACTTCGCTTGCTCGCCTTCGATCTAAAAAACACATCATTCTAGTATGTGTCAATAAAAGCAATACTTGGTACAATAGAAATCAATAAATGGTAACTACTTAAACCCTGTTTAAGGTATAAACAGTTTTCACAACTTTATCTCTTGGAAAGCATAATGATACAAAAGAACTATTAAATGATTGTCCACTAATTTTCTATCATTTCACATCGACAACCCAGTGGTAACTCCAAATACCACTGACTTAAGAGAAAACGAAAACTTCACTCCAGTCGCTCCATCATCTCTATTCTCTACACAACCCCCCCCCCCAACGAAAACAAAATCTTGAACTTTATCTCTCGAATGTGTAATAACAAACACAATGAACCTACTCACATATATAGATTCTGAATCCAATTCGTCATTAGTCTATAGTCTCACACAAGCAAGTAATACACCGACATAAGCAATCAAATTCAATGCTTGAAGCTAATACATCAATGGGTTTAACTACTCAAACAGAAGGACACATGCATACCTGTTTCTTCTGGCGAGCCAAGTTCCAAATACGCCAGCACATGTTTTCCAGCCGTGTGTTTCTCTCTTTAGGACTCCTCGTAGCTTGAGCCTATTAATCAAGTACACAAACCAAACAAACTCAACAACATGCACAATCAAGAAGACACACAAACAAAGGCGCGCTCATTTCTCCAATTATATGAAAAAACCTACTTCATTATTGAAAAATAAAATTTCATCATACACTTGCCGAAACTCATTCGGTCCTAAATTCTTTCGACACATCTACAAAAATACATCCTGTTCTCGACACTGCACGCAAATAGTTAAAGGTCTAGCATGGTTCATTAACACAAAGCGTGGTTACACCTCATTCATCAATGTGATCGCTCTCATACTGAGTCATACCATGATCCATGGACCATGATAACACTAACATAAAAAACTAAAATTATGTCGAATTAAACTGATCATAAATATAAGACCAATCTACCACTATCCTCATAACTAAAATATTTACGGTAATAATTTAAAATATTAAACGGTACACAACTACACAAATCATTACTGAAACTAATATGAAAATAAGGACTAATAACTCATAAAAATAATATCTCAAAGTGACAAACGGGTAAAAAGTGGTTACCCGAACCCAAGAACGATGAAGATCCGTTTCATCAAACCCGATAACTTCCTCAACAAAGTAACGAGTTGGGCTAAACCTGCCTCTTTCCCTTAGCAAAAGAGATGATTTTGCATCATCCAAGCCAGGACCCACATCAAGAATTGCCTCCAAGTAGCTGTTTATCCAATCATTGCCTGCCATCAAGCTTCAAGCAACTTCAAGCTCTAGTTGTTTTTGTGTGTGTTATGGGTTTTATATTATGTAGATTTTGATTCTTGAAAAAGAGAGATGTGATGGTTCTGGAAGTTAGGAGTGGTGAAATAATATTCTTGGAGTTGGAGAGGACATATTTATTCCTCTGAGACTACAAGGGTGGCAAATGTGTTGGGGCTCTGTATTCAGTAAATTGTGCTAGTGTCACTCAGGGTGTCAACTACTTGTTTGACAAAATTTGGACATTCGACTTCGTGTGACACATTCGACCAAAAAATTATTGATAGAATAATTGAATTTATGATCATGCACCTTATGAGTACCTCATCATTATTATTAATAACATTGATAGTTGATAGTATTTTTTAGCTATTTATTTTTTGTACTTGATAAATGATAGCTATAATCTATTTAGAAAATAAACTTGATAAATGATAGCTATAATCTATTTAGAAAATAAATTATGTTTTTATGTATAAGATGCCCATTACTAGTTCATGCATGTCACAAGGGAGATTGAATTATTGTCAATTGACAACACTAAAGCCTAAAGGTACATCTTGCAATGGAAGACATCAACCAAACTAATTTGGAAACACCTAGATGATCATCTTTTAATAATTATGACCCTTTCTATAGAGTATATATATCTATACATGATATTTTGATAGGAAGTGATGATCTTAATAAGATTTGTTTTTCTAATATTTCTTTAACGAATTATTATGCAATTTATATAAAATCTAGAAATTAAGTTGTATAATTAATACATTAAGAAAAATCTTAAACAAATTCTAATCAGTTCGAATATTTTGATGCTATCTTATTTTAGTATATTTTACGAATAATTTGAGTTAGCTCTTTAGTACAAGGTTCAAGAGTAGAACAGAATCAAATAGCAAGAAACACAAATTAGTTGGATTTATAAAATTGTGAAACTCTCACGTGGTTATCATGGGATATGTCTCAACTGATCAAGAGCCTAGATCTTTCATGTTAACTATTTTAATCCAAGATTCGCTCCTTATGCATAAGAGTCAAACCTACACTTCGTAAAAAGACATAGCTATTAATACTTAGTACTCTTGTTCTTTTTCAATTGAGTTTGAGATACGCACGGGGTAAAATTAGTTGGATTTGTGATACTATTCTTTTCATATTTCTAATATTTTGAGTTTTGGAATATTTTAGGAGGACTATACAAAAGTATATTGTTTTACAAATAAAAGAAGCTCTTGTAGTATTTTAGAAAGTTAGGTGGGGCAGGTTGATGGGAGCATAACTTATAGTTGGCGAATATTGAAAACTCGTAGCGAATATAAAATTATTCTAATAATATGCTTCGGTATGTCTTCCTAACCCTTATTCGGTGCTCTATTATAGTTGCCCAAAAGAAATATGAACAACTCTTTTAAAGAATCAAAATATTATGTTGTCTCGGAATAATTACGAAGTTTATACTTCGATTATAGATTTTAAAACGTGTACTAAAGTATATGCGTATACAATACATGCTATAATATTTTATTAAAAATATGTTAAAATGTGTAGAAATATAATATGATGTTTTCTAACCGAAGTTTTATGTGTTATTAAGAAATTAAGATTTATTAATTTTGATCATTGAAATTTGTGAATAAAGTTGATGATTTGTTTGGAATAAAATATTACTAATTCCATCTCATGAGATTATTATCTAGTTTTGACCTTTATAAAAAACATAAAAAGAAACCATCTCCTGCGTAGTAATTTAAGCAGCTTAATAGTTGCCATACATGTAGAAATTGATTAAATGAAATACTTTTGGAAGAAAAAAGAAATTAAATTAGACATATCATAAAATGAGGGAGTACGTAATAATAAAATGATATTGTATTCTAAACAAGATAAATGTGCCTAAACATCCGAATATCGAACATAAATCTTTGCTTGTGCTTAGTGAATCTACCGGCTATTTTATAGATTATCAATGTGGAGCGCTACTATTTTAATATGTATTCATTTTTGTATTAAAAATAATTATTATGTTATCCACTATATATATACATATATGTTTATTCCCTTTTTTTTATAATTAAGTATTTATTTTTATATAATACTACCTCCGTTTTTTTAATTGTCGTTTTAGACTTTGACACGACAATTAAGAATATCATATATTTTATTTGTATACCTTCATTATTATAGAAATAAACCTCGAGTACCAAGACAAAAATATAATGCATGTTTATTTAATGACAAGGAAACTAAACCAAAAAATATCTTGATGAAAATGTAAAACGACAAGTAAATAAAAATAAACTTTTTACTAGAACGACAAGTAAAAAAATGTGGAGGGAGTAGTAATTGTCCAATATGTTTTATTATATATATGTTCAATTTATTTAGACATTATGTTTTATATGATGGGTCGAGACTTCCTGCATACAACCCAAGTCCCGACTTGCCCCCGATCCCCATCATCCAATTTCCAGAGAGTTCACCATGCTCGACGAACCTCAATCGAACGATGGGTCGGGACTTGTCATCATCGACCAACTCCCAATCCTTGTGTTTTTCTGCACTACGAGATGGCTTCACAATCAACAATAGGAAGCTCACTTATAGCGGAGGCTCTAGCAATACGCATAGGAGAATGGGATAAGTCCGATGGAAGTGGAAGTCATAAAACTGAATAGTTTCTTCCTGACAACTTATATGGAGGTCAAAGTCGACTTTGTCAAGAGCAATTAACAATGTGGCACATTGCGTGGCTCATTGGGATCATAGGGGTGTGATATATGCGACTTGGTTTGCTTCGCCCTCGGATTGGCTTATTTCACTAGAATTGGTGCACAGGCAAACCAACTGTGCAGTAATGGTGACGATATCTCCGAGGCTAATTGAAAAAATCTTGAGAACTCTGTTTAATCAGTCCAGTTATGGTGTATCTCTCTCTGACCTTTCGACCTTTTGCCATCCCCCAAATTATCTCATATAGTCATATTCTCTGTAGCTGAGGAAAACAACTAGCAGAAGCCATATAGGACTATTACATGTAAAATTTTCTAGAATTTTTTCTGGCTAAACATTTAGTCTTGTTGAACAATTTGTGATCAACTTCCAATGACACTATGAAACTATCATATTTATGCAGTGATCAGCAAAGAACAAATAGTTTCGGACTTGGGAAAGGAGTCTATGGCATGAAATTATTAACAAGTATGATCATCAGATTTCAGAGCTCAACATGGACAAGCATACATCTAGACCATGTCACCTTTGGTAATTAATGCTCCCAGTCTCCACATTGGTACTATTAATATTGTCACCCCATCGTTATTTCATGTACGTTTTAGTACAGGACAAATGCATGGTCACACTGAATGTAAGAGAAAGAGAGGATGAACACTACATTTTGCTTTCTTGCAGGTCTAGATTAGTCACTCTAACCAGCTTAAGGAAGAATCCATAAACAATTAACAATAATACCAAGTTTATCACTAGTTTCAGATATCACTATTGTTATGCAAAACACAGTTCGAACTTAAAAACTTGTACATAAACCATAAAAGCTCATCCATTATATTAGTCTAGACCTTATTTTTCGTGGCACTTATCAAATTGTGGAGTATATCAAGTCAAAGCAAGTAATTATACTTGTATCAATACATATCGACAATGTTCTAAGAATACTACATTCACTTGCTTGACTGTAAGAAAGTATCTGTGCATAAAAGCAAGCATCTTACATTGGATATGAAGATGGCACAAGCATGCCAGTCACCCTAAGGATTGCAATATATTTATCTCCTTGGAACACTGCTCAAGGAGTTACTATGTTCATGAACTTTCTCTTTGCAAATGCCAACCACCATTTATTCGGGGTCCCATTGGGTCGGTACGCAACACTCAACAGCCTACCACTTGTTTCCTCCCTTATTTGCTTCAAATAATTCCGGAATGTATCTGCATCCATGAACATCGATTACTTCATTTGAACTCGTACATACTATTTTGACCTATACATTTATTTATTTTGCATATGATCATAGACCCTAAATCCTTAGCATATTTATAACCCATCACCACCACAAACTCCAACAAACCTGACTACTTCACAGAGTAAGCCAAAATTGAACTCTATACCCAAAATTGAACTCTATCAGCATAGTTCATTATTCAAAGCTAGAAACTGATTATTAGATTTCAAGATGGATCAAATCTCAGGTATGCTACCTGCTTCTGCCATTGATTGTGGAACGGAGAATAGACCAGGAAAAGGAAACCCAGGTTCCCCTGGAACTGGGACCTTTTCCAAACCTAGGTTTATTATAGCCTTTGTTCCTTCAGCCAAAGTCCTGCAGCCCTCAAGCCGCTTTAAAGCTATATTAATGTAAAAAGTCAAGTAGATAAGGAGCTTATCAGCTGAGCTTTTGATGTCAAAGTTTCTGAAGAAAACATTGGCCCTGAAGAATGTAATTGCCTCATCAACAATATCAGTACTCTCTGCATACAATTCATAAGCACAACAAACTGATTATGATATTGAATATGTGTGGAAGTACAAATCAAATTTTGTGGTTTAACCTTGTTCTGAGACCGGAGCTGGTCCCTTTATGTGGCTTTTCAGAGGAAGCAGAGGGCACCCACAAGCTTTACTGACACCATCTTCATCAACAAAACTAGAATGGTAAACCTGCATTCAAATTATCATTTCAGTTCCAGAAAAGAAAATCTGGCAATCGGGTCATTCATACAGGCTTGTTTGCATGTGTAGCAAATACACCTCAATCATCCTGGAAGATCTATTAGTATATCCAATTATTTTAAATGCTAATAAAAAACCTTAAGAGTAGCGCATTTCAATAAAGATCTGCTTCTCAGCTTCTGTCAGTAATTGGAAATACAGTAAATACTGGGATTTTCCCTTAGTCATGTTACAAGTGTGTATGCTGGCAGAGCAGAGCTTTAAGACTTTGTATGCACTTTGGAAACCATAATTGTCTTACACAAATAACTCTTTAACTTTTAAAAACTCATCAATTCCCAATATTGTCAACATATTCACAAGTCTAAACATCCATATCGGATTGAGTCAAAAATATTCTCTGGCTCTTAGATGTAATAAAGTAAATTAAAATGGCTCATAAGTCTGCCGATGCTCTTGGATAGTCTTTGCAACTCATATAGAGTAAACTTCTCTACCACGACAGGGGTAAGGGTGAGTACAATACTAAAACCAAGGCCTTACCCCGCTTAGACAAAGCCTAATTAGAGGAATTGGGGAATGTTTATCATTCACAAGTCCAAACATAAACTGGAGTATACAACATTGTTTATGTTTGTTCAAACATAAATAATTAAACGAATTGCACAGGAAACGTTGTAATAAACAAACTTTTACACGAACTAATATAGGCTTTCTCCTGCAAACAATCTAAACCAATGGAAGTCTGCACAGACTTTTATCAAGCATTTTGACACCGTCTCAAAAATCAATAACGGAGAATAGACTACACAAAATACACAAGCAAGGAACATAAGCTACATCTTTATAGGATAAGTTATTTGACATATGAGATGATAAAACCAATCTGCAAATAGAAAATAATCATTTAACTCTATACTGGGGTCACAGGAGAGTTCTTATCATGGTCCAACCTAAGAAAGAATGAAGAAGAACGACGAGGAAAAACCAAAACAAAGAACTGGCAAGTATTTAAATAGAGATCGTGTGGTACCATGCTATAAACAGCAATTGTCTACCAAGAACTTCAGTACAAGTCAGCAGATCTCGATAAAGGAAGAACCTGGTAATTGTTATTCAAATTATTATTAGCAGATGTACAAGCAAAGTCGTTATAATATATATCTTGATCAATTGAATTGATGTAAATGACATAATGTAAGAAGTGAAGAAGAAATATAAATGTATATAGTTAAGTAATGTACCATGACAGAAATAATTTAGTAAGTAGTTGCATACTTGAATCCCAAATGGATAACAAAGTCAAAATTCAACTATCTCACAATCTAAAGCACACCACCTCCCACTAGACTGACAACCACGAAGCACACCACCTCAGACTGGAAAGACAACCAACCCAGCAGGATCAGTTAACCGAGCTCCATAGTTTCTACTTTGCGAAGTTGCATTTGACTTCCACAAGTCCAATCTCAACAGGTGTAGATTAGGGTTATAAATATAAACAACCAATAAATCATCATAAACAGCTCTCGTGATCCCGATAATATCTAATGCTAGATTCTATCCTGGTTACCCTTACTGTAATCCTTCACTAAAAGCCTTCTTATTCAAAATCACTGAAGCAACTAAAAAATGGGACTTCCAGTCCCAGTTTTATTTCAACAATGTTCCCTATCTTGATTATCCCACTACTTCAATGTCCTAATGCAGACATAGATTTTATATTCTCTCGCTCAAGGACATAATCGAATCAATCAAAATGACCCATCACACTACATTTAATTCTTATCTCTACTAGATAGGCTCGGACAATTCGGAAAACGACCTCCCCGAGAACAAGGGTAAGGCTGCATACAATCCGCATCCCTTAACCCACGGGACCAGGATTAGGGCATATTGTTGTTCATTAGCTCAACAACCTTCTAATTATAGTAAACAATAATAAATTATGCAACTAAGATTTCAGAGAATATATAGGAAAGGTACAAAAATTAAACATTAATTAGACAATTGATCCAACAAATTTTGCATTAGTATGAGATCAAAATTCAATTAAAAAATGTGATGATAATTAGAAAGAGAGAAAAAAACATACCGATGAGAGAATTGGTTGTTTGTTTGGCGTGCTGATTCAGTTTGATAACTTAGCTTTTAATTGTTAAATGTTTGGAAGACGAATGAGATTGTAAGATGAATGCGGGAAGATAAAAGTAGATCTTCCTTTGTTTCAACGTACTTCTTATATGCTCATACTATTTTTTATGTAAAAATATTACTAATACAATGCATCAATTCGAGTTTATTATTCTTGTACTAACATCAATATGGTAATGCCATGTCATCTATAGTATTGTTTTGTTGTTTTTATCGATGACTTACTAGTATGATGATACCAAATCCGACATCAGTTAGGAGCTGCTAGGTTAGTTTGCATTAGGAGTCTTATGTACTTTGCTCATACCTAAATATATAGTAATTGTTGTGTCACTTTGATGCAATAACAATGAGACACTTTACTTCATACACATCCTATCAGTCAAGCTTCGTGATGATGTTGATATAGGAAGAGAATATGTAGTAAGGATAATATAGAAAAATTTAGCATAGGACTTTAAGAATGTGTGACGTTCAAGTAAGATCCTTCTTGTAATATTTTTCTATTTAGTGAATTTTTCCTTGGACATGTTTGCCTTCATAAGTAGGTGTTACATAGGCATTGAACTGGGTTACCAACCTCTCTTATTTATGTTACTTACAGCTGATTTTATATTCAGTGTTCGATTATCGTACTGTTAGAACATGTGTTATAACATACTGAAGGACAGTTAACACACCTTTCACAAGTTACACACCTTTCACAAGTGAAGATATGTTGATGCACTGAGAGTAGAACAAACTTGTTACATCAACTTCAAAATACACATAAATCACATTCAAAACGAAGAACATCAAAAGATATTACATGTGCTGCCTGGAAGGCAAAGACAATGAGAAATAACAAACTTCTTCGACTACAGGACGATGCATAAACAACAGAAACAAAGGATGCCCTGACCTACATACAACCATAATCATTCAAACTCACCCTGTTGGACTACATAGTTTATTTTATCGAAGCGCCGGATGGTTTATAAAGGAAGAAATTACATCATAAACAGTGACGATACATAGGTGTAGCCTATTTGGTGAACCTGTCTCTGTCATGAGGAGAAGAGAAGTCGATATCGGGAGAAGCAGCGACGATTGCAAATGGATTGATGTGAGTATGGCTTATGAAATAGTGCTTCTTAATGTGTTCCATATTGACAGTGCTACTTATTCCCTGGATTTGATAGATGTCTTTGGTGTAATTAAACAAATTTGGATATTCGCGAATCGTCTTCTTGCTGCACTTAAAGTGGACTACATACACCTATAAATAAAATTTCAATTAGAATCTTAGTTAGTATACCAGAGCTAAAAATGAAGATGTAAATGACACTGAGCAAACAACCTACCGCATCAAATCGAATAAGGGTCTTAAACAGACGAATATCTGCTTCAGTTACTGTGTCTCCACATAGGTATCTCTGTTTGCTGAGTATCTCCTCACATTTGTCTAAAGAATTGAATAACTTCTCAACCGCCTGTGAAAACAACAGTGAGACACGTTCTTTGTGATGTTGTGCGTAATCAGGAATAAAACTAACATTATTCAAAAGACTACCTCATCATATGGGCCTTGTTTCTGAGCAAACCCACACTTGTAGACACCATTGTTTATATCATTATATATCCACTCATTTATTTCATCAATTTGTGCTCGTAATTGTGAAGGGTAGAGGTCCAGATCTGGATTGCCTGCTATATCATTGAACTCCGAATTCAACATGCGAATGATCTCAGAGCTCTCGTTATTCACTATAGTTTTGAGTTTCTTATCCCAGAGGACCTATGAAAGACAGAAAACCATAAATGCTAAGTGATGGGGAGAGAGTAAAAACTAACATCATTGTAGTTGTATGTCGAAATGAGAACTAGTAGCATAATATAGCTTACAGGGACAGTAAATCTGCCAGTGTAGTCTGTGCTTGCTAGCTCATACAACTCGCGGACAGTTTTAGCTCCATTTAACAGATCAGGCTCGGCTCCATCTTCTTCAGTACTTGAAGAAGGAAAAACCCATCCCATGTGTTCATCAGTCTCTTTCGTACGTTCAAACACAGACTTGACAGCCTATAGTGTAAAGTAAGAAACAATCAGTTAATTATCGAAGGAACAACTATTTCAATTTTTGAAGTGTCTTATTAGTAATACTCACAGAGAAACTCATAGCTTTTTCAAGTCCTTTGATTTTCAACAATGCAACACATCTGGAAGCCCACGGACATGCATATGACACATACAAGTGATACCTGCCGGCCTCAGCAGGATAAGTGGAGCTCGGATCACGTGAAATAAAATTGCGAAATACTGATGCTGGTCTTACAAGAGCACCAGTTTCTGATATCAGCTTTGGGTCGGCAAAGGTCGCCATTCTCTGCAACATAAGGCTGATTGAAGATATCGTATTAACAAGATAAGGGTTGGTTTGGTTTGGTTGAAGTGCTCCCACCCCCACTATAGCAAGGTTGCAATCTCTATTGTCACACATTAACTATATTTGATCTGTATGTCCATTCCATTAAAATATTTTTCGACAAATATTATACAATAAGGGTTAGTTTCGAGATCCATCAACTAGTAGAAAACGTGAGTATTCATTTTAAATTTATATTCCAAACACTAGTTACTGGACTTCATTGTCTTAACTTTATCCTTTGTTGATCTTATGAAAATCTATAAAATCTAATAAACTAAAATGCGGTTATTAACATTTGGAGTGTAACAACCAAAGCCATTTATTTAAGATTAAACATTTGTCGTATCAAACAAACTCACCACATTAATTACACTAACATAACCAATCAACTAAAAGGGCATAAACAAAAATATTAATTTAATCCATCATAATAACAAAAAAAAAAAAACATTCCTACATCAAACCCCATTAAGTACTCAAATTAGTACACAATTCAAGTATTTTTTCTTCTTTTTTTTGTAAATTAGCGATGAGGTGAGTTTCGAACCCAGACCTCCTGTCCCTAGCAAGAGCCTTTTCCACTAGGCTATTCGTGAACTCTAATTCGAGTATTTAATTAACATTAAATATCAGTCTATCAATATGTAGCAAACAAATTCACCTCCCCCAAAGAGAACCACACAACTAAAGGGCATAAGCTAAATATATTAATTTAACCCATCATAATAATTAAAAAAAAAACATTTCCTACATAGTAAATCAAGCCCCAAAACAATATTTTACCAACAAAATATGAAAGATGACTTACAGCTTGAGGTAGTTGCAGATTGAACGGAGATGGATAGTGAGTCTTTTTTGTTTGATCAGATTGTTAAATAACTATGTTTAGTGGGTGAATATATGAACAGATATGATCTGGTTATTTAATAGCAAAGTGCTTATATAATTGTGTGGTTAAAGTGAAAATGATTGAAGTAGCTTGCATTATGATTCCGACAAGCATTTGTAGATTGATATTTATAAGCAAGCATAATGATTTGTAATAGTAGTACTATTGCATTCTAGAATAATATAATATCCAACGTGCTTCATTTGAGAACAGATTTTTTGTGAAATGTCAAGCTTGGTAGACTTGACCAGGGGGAGCAATTAAAGTACTACTTTGACCCTGATAGAAACTTCCTTCCAATTATATACTCCCTCCATCCCTAATTGATATGGATATTTTCCTTTTTTATAAATTCCATAATTGATTCCTTCTTTAACTAATTGTGAGAAAGGTGAGTGGAGGGAAAATTTGTACGACTATGATTCATTAATAATACCGTTCATTAATCAACCTATACAATTATTTTCAATTTCAAAAAATGGTACTCATTACTAAAATATACTCCCTCCATCCTAAGTGATTGGTACCTTCATGGTCAACAAAACACATTTTGAATCATAAACTATCTCTTATCTACATGAGAAAAAATTATAACAAGTTGATATTTTAAAAATATATATTGAGACGAATTCAACAAGGTCGCACATGACTATATTATTTCTTATCGTTTAATGAGAATTCTTGATCAACTTTTTTAAAATTTGACCACAAAAGTCAAAATGTACCAATCATTTAGGGACGGAGGGAGTATCACTCGAAGATGGTACAACATAAAATGTTCAAAAGAAATGTACCAAAATGATACTCCCTCCGTTTCTTTTTATTTGATTGTTTGAGCATTTTTTCTATGTTTCTTTTTATTTGATTGTTTACAATTTCAATGCACTTTTTACAATCCCAATGCACCTTTTTACAATTTCAATGCACCTTTTTACAATTCCAATACACATTTTTACAATCCCAATGTAATTTTTCACAATATTTTAATAAAGTACTTTTTCCCCAAACAATCAAATAAAAAGAAACGGAGGGAGTACTATACACCGTTATAGCTTGTGTACCAAAATAGGTTAAACAAGTTGGTATGAATGATTTAAAATGAAAAAAGTAAACTTAGATGATTGACATTAATGACTTTCTTTTTACATAATGGTACGTATTATATAAAATATGCAAAAAAAGAAAAAAAAATTAATGGGTACAATATACACCGGCTAACACCCGACCGTACATGCTCGGAGATCAGCAACAACATAGAGAGGGGAGGGATATCAAATGTCATAATAATCTCTACATCCCAAATTCTAAAGCACATTCAAATTTCTTTTGTCATTTGAATTTTATTCACATAACTACTATGTTTCTCAAATCCGTATTACAAATACAGTACAAAGAATAACACCGAGTACTTTGTTAGAAAGTGTGCTTCTATACATGAGACGAGATCCATGGATGACAGATGTTAAATAAAAGGCTCAAGCTGAGAAAGAATCGCCTACCATAAAAGCTTGATTAAGAGGGATGCTTCTCTGTATCGGTGTGCCTTGTTTCTAGGAATCGATCTTTTTAGCGTTACTTGTCTTCAGTTGCTCTTTCACATACAGATTCAAACTTGCAGAAGTTGCATTTCCAGCGCTCTTCCTTTTGAACATAATGGGGGCTCCGCTCGCCCTTCCAAAATTCCAGGCAACTCTTTATTTGAGTTTCGAGCCAGTCAGAGTCATACTCAAACTTACATTCCCCAATCAGGGTTTGATCAACTTGGGTTTCATATCTGAAAACGTATACAAAACTTACTTCTATTGTAGAATCAAGAGCAGGACATAAAGGTTCCGATGCTGCAATCATTCTAATTAAGTGGTGAAGAAAAAAGAAACACAACTAAAAGTACATATTTAACATGAAGTGAACAGAGCATCTTTCAGAAGTATGCATTTTGAGGGATTAGAGTTAATTCCTACGGCCAATCGATACAAACCAAAGGTCATTAAAGTTGCAAAACCCAAAGAAGAATTGCACTAAGGTTATAAAATCTCGAGTTGCACCTCAACAATAGTTGGCTGTTAGCTTGAGGCAACATGGAGCAAGCATTCTTGTAATACCTCACTACATCACCTAGAGTCTGTAAAGAAAGAGAAAATATCAAATTGCAACTGCCAAGATATAATTGGTCTTCGAAATATAATTGGTCCTCAATCGAAGGCTGGGTTGAGCCACTAAGATGCATAATTTGAGTAACATTGCTCGGCATATGTTTCTCACCTCAGCAGGGAAACCTGCTTTAGCAGTACTGTTTTTGATATCTGTCGATAACTCTGAGTTGGGGTTTAAGGAAAAGAAATCAAAAAATTGGCCGTAGGGAAATTTGCCTGCAGCCAAGGTATCCCATAGATGCTTGTAACACATTAACTGTAACCTGCCAGAAAAAAGACAGATCTTAAAAGTTACTGTGATTTTCATTCTAACAAGAAAAAACATCTGAAATCAGATTCCATAAAAGACAATATTCGGAGCCAAGAAAATATGTTATTACCTCCCGTTCCTCTGCTGAGGCTCAGAAGGAAGGGTTGCCCGAACCCGTGTTTTTGTGTCAACTAGAGTTGCAATTTTATCTGCTTCAGTCAAAGGCATCCGGATTTCATCTATTACTCCAGTAATCCATATACCTTCTGTGAAACCTATTCTGGTTGAAGCAACAAATAATCCATCAGTTTAACCACAGAATTCCAAGAAGACTGGGTTGTCGTGATGAGAGGTTCTACAAAATTTAAAACCAAAGTAACAAAACTGCAGTAATGATACTTTGGTTGTCATATGTGCAGAACTGCAGATATATGTTTGTCTTTGTATGTAGTCCCAACCTAAGAGTTCATGGAATCATAGTGGACAACTAGGCGGATAACTAAGTTATGTTCATCAACCAAATGGGAGGAACGAGTGAGCATCTTATAGAAACTCAAATAGCAGGATGACTCCAATATGAGAAAAAAACAAGAGTGAAGGAAAGAAAAGAAAGCAAGGTCCTATTTGAGCGTATGACTAATAATTCTTCATCCAGCAATCACCATATAAGTTGAAACTTACATAATATATCAAATAGAAATTAGTATTGGAACTTACACTGGTAACTCACGTGTTAATCCATCAAAAACTAATTGATTTGCTCCAACAATAAAATTTATTAACTTAAGCGCCCACATATCTTCCTTTGATTTCACTTCAACTTTCACTCTTTTAATTACCTGTGCACAGATAATCAGCAAGTGATGAATACTCAATTAGCATCTAAAAGCAAAATTCGGACACAGAAAAATGATATAAGTCAATCATAGATTTAACAAATGATCAACAATCAATGAGATTAGAGATTACCTCCTCCTCAAGTACTGCATGACGAGCACTACCTGCTTTCATTGCATCAGTCTTTTCTGGCCTGCCAAGATGTAAAAAGAACTCCATTTGTTTTTCACACCATTCCTGAAGATAAAAGCAAGGCTCTTAAAGTGTCAATTTGGAGGGTTTACAAGGTCATCTGAAACAGAAAAAACTTGTGAATATGATATATGAGAATCCTTATTTCTTTATCTAGATTACATCAACAGCACATACGATATAAACTTTTTGGAGTTAGCTATATACAGACTAAAATATACTCAGCAACCGATTCAAGCTCAAAATAGCAAACACAAAGCGAGAGCACACGGTTTCCAGATCAAACTAGATGCAACAACTATTTGTGATTGTGACCCTTTATTCATGAAAAGGATATCTTAAACAAATTGAACATTAATTCAATATACATAATAGAAACTAAGAAAACTGAGTCTGATAACTCATATACAAATTTTCAAGTCCAATTCTAACAAGAAAGGATTATATGCCCAAAGAGAACACCATCGAATCAGGTAATGTTTAACATGAATTACAACCATTCTCAGATCAGAAACACTATTGAAATAACAACCTAACCACAATAGATAATAGAAATTACACAACGACGAACACCATAGTAGTGTAGCTTTACACCTTGTGGTTAGAAGGTCTTCCACTGACTTAGAGATCCTGGTTCGATTCTGGGGGAGGGGGTTAAATATATATTTATATATATTATATATATACTAAACCTCAATACAAAAAATCAACTTACAAGAGTCCAAAAATGAAGAAAGATAATTCACTAACAAGAATAATATTTTTCAACCATTCCTCTAATACTCCATGATGGTAGCAAAAAATTCAAAAAGGAAGAAGAAGTGACTAACATTAACCATTTCAAATCGTCAAAATGAACCAAAAGTCATGATATCAACCATATTGCAAAGCTGAAACAATCTGAACAAACCTCGAAAACCAACAAGTATTAAAAATAAATAAAAAACAATTAAAACACTCCCTCAATCTCATAAAAATTGCCTAGTTCTAACTTTTGTAATTCTATGTTTGACTTCATAAAATTATGAGCTCAAATATTTTACAACTATAGACAAACATATCAATATACACCCAAAATTCATTAAATTTGAATTATTAAAATCAAACTCAAAGGGAAAAATGAGGCTTTCATTAGGATGGTCTTCCTTTAATCCGAATGGCAAGGCTTGGTACATCATATTCATGCATTTACGATTCATGTGACGGTATTGGTACTCCTGTTTAACTTTTTTGGAACGAGCTAGCACTACAAAACCATGCTTGTTAAATCCATATAGTAAACTCTTAACAGTCTATGGTTCCACTCTAAAACCAATTGGCAATAGAGGGAATAGCCCAAGATCTTATATATTGACCCGGGAGGACATCGACTTCCGATGTGGGATGTGCATCTTAACACTCCCCCTCACGGGTCTAACCTAATCGTCGGCGGAATTACTTGCCGGAACAATATCGGCGGGGTTACACGTGCCTCATTAACTCGGTCTTGGCTCATGTGACCATGTTAAGAGTCTATCGGGTTCCACTTTAAAACCAATTGGTAATAAAGGGAATAACTCAAGATCTTATATATTGACCAGGAGTACATCCGCATTCCGATGTGGATATGCATATTAACAAAACCAACTATATATACTTCCTCCATCCCAAATTGATTGTCTTATTTTGACTTACACGGTCTCCGCGACACAAGTTTGTAAATATCTCTAATTTTACAAACGTAAAAATTATATAAAGATGATAGTTCAAAAGTATACATTGAGACGAATCTACCAATATCCAATATGACTATATTATCTGTTATCAACTAATGAGAATTAATGGTCAAAATTTTCATAATTTGACTCCCAAGATAGAAATAAGTCAAACAAATTGGGATGGAGGGAGTACAATAAAAAATAAAACAAAGTATTTTAATATAAAATGTCATGTAAAATATATTTTAGATGGGCACATGAAGTATAAGACAATATGCCAGTGTCACATAATGAATGGTGAAATTTTAAGTTCATCCCTTTTGTACACAATTAGATAATCGATTAATCTACATTCACCCATTTCATTCCCGCTCAAATTCGGATGTAATGTCATGGTGTTTTTAGTTATATTTTACGTCTTTTCAAAAGACCTTTTAATACGTTCACCTGCATTAACTTCCTAATTATTACCGTCACGTTCGGATAATTTTGAATTACTATAACATCCAATCCAGAGTGGAAAACGTACCGTGGAAGTAAGATCAGTAACAGACAGTCCCCGTCTCCTTCTAAACCTAAACAACAACGACTCATTCATATTCACCACTCTCTTCTTCATCTTCATCTTCATCCCCCCCTCTTCTATATCCCCATCCACCTCCTTTTGTGTACTACACCCCGTAAGTCTACGTTTCGACAAAAGGCTAATCGACTCAATCGACCGAATCGATTTTCTCACTTCCCCTACAGAACGGCGAAAAGGTGGTAGCTTTGAGGCGGCGGAGAAGGCGGCGTCGATGAGGGCCATTTCGTGGTCGGATATGATCTCGACTGGGATATTTGGGGTTAAAATGGAGTCGTTTTGGGTGGGGGTTCCAACGGCGTCGTTTTGGGTGGTTAAAGTTGATGACTCAGAAACGTCTTTTTCTGTAACTCGTTTCGACATGTCGTTTAAATGATGTTTACAGGATGAGTTGTTGACCGAGTTTGATGGGTAATGGTTGTTGGTTTGACCGTTAGTTTAGTGTGAGAGGAAGGGAGGTTACTTGCTGATACTCCTCCAGTTCAAATTATATATCGTTATTCAGTGTCTGATTTTGATTAGTAATAACTAATAAATTAGTTATATTATAAAAAATTATAAAATTATATTTTTATGAAAATACTATTAATTATAAATTATTGATATTAATTTTATATTTTTTGGATTAAAGAATAATGAGTAATTGATAAAGTTAGGCGTGTACACGGTTCGGTTTTGGGCAAAAAAAACTAGACCGGCCTCATCGGTTCTACTGTAGACCTAAATTGGAGCTCACTTTGGGCCTTGAAATTTTGTATCTGTTCGTTCCTAATTAATATTATTATTATTTTTAAACTCAAATCTAAATGTGAGTAGTATTGTTTTATATTAAATATAACTAACAATTAAGTTACAAAAATATATATACTATATATATTTTTAACAGGCTTCTTTTAAAAATAATTTCGAAATTCGTATACACATTCGTCACACGGTATCACTTTTTAAATATATATTTATCCATATATTATTAGGTTAAAACAAATTCACTTATTTATTATTATATCATACTAACAATGAACAATGATGAATCCTCTCGCCCATTATTCTTTATTAAACTTAATTTTTTCTACATAAAATTAGTCGTCGGTTCGGTTTTTACCGATTCTACCATAAGAAGAACCGCATCGGTTCGGTTCCCTCAAAGGCGGAACCGAAATCGGTTCGGTTCCGATCGATTCCAAAAAAATCGGTTCTTTTCGGTTCGGTTCGGCTCGGTTTCGATTTTCCTCCACACCCCTAACCAAAGTTGACACGTAAAACTAAAAAATGTAATCCCTCCTTCCCAATTTTTTATTCCACTTTCTATTTTTGGGGTCAAAATTTGAAAACTTTGACAATTAATTTTTAATAGGTGATAAGAAATAATAGAATCAAATTGGATATTGTTAGATTATATTTAATATATATTTTTGAAATATCCACTTTTATAATTTTTACATATAAATTAAAAATTAAAAATATTTATGTTTTAAGTTATGTCTCGAAGACCGTGAAAAGTCAAACTGAAACAAAAAAATGGGAAGAAGAGAGTAATAAATATTTATGTTCTCTTGTTTACACGTAGGAAAGGAATCAAAACTGAATTATGATTTTGTGTTAAGGTAAAATCTGGGGGTTGTTTTTGGTACTTTGAATCAGGGACTATATTGAAAAGACCGTATTTAGCATTTATGCATTAAAAATAAATAGTATGGTGTAACACATAATGTTATAAATAAAATAAAATAAATGATTCATACAAAATGACATATTACAATATAGATATTTTGTAGTAAACACAACATTTTTAAATTGAATTTGCATTGTTCTCTTGGCTACTTAGCACTCTCAAATGTGTTGGATTTCTAGGATAAGGTGATTTATAATTGGAGCTTTCATAAATATTGAAACTTGTCAACCGAATTATGGATTGAATACATAAAATACTAACTGATAAACTATTAAAGTTCGTGCTAAATAATACAGAGTTAGAATAAATATGAGATATATTATCTCCAACAAGAGTTAAATTCAAAACGTTTTAGTTGGAAGCTTGAGTCAGATAATACCAGACAAAGACAGATACATGAGACCAATTTTGGTAGTGTAAATTAAAAAAAGAATTATTACTGAAAAGATAACAAAAAGTTAGTTTAACAAAATATATACTTTGAATATAATCTATTCATAAGTTTACAAATAAATTTTTTAATAGAATTCTTAAAAATGTACAAGAATTACATCATTATTAATAGTACCAAGTACATACAATTCGTTCAAGATAATTTACATGACCGTCATTTTTCACATGATTCATAGTTAAAAATACACGCTCAACACTTGTAATTGATATCGACCTATACAAAGCTATTGAATTGATATGATGACAGAAAAGATACGCTCAATACTTGTAATATCCTTAATGTTTTATGTATTTATGAATATTAATGTTTAATGTAGGTTGCAGTGAGGGTAGGATAAAGGAAGGTTGGGTTCAGATTTTCTGTGCACTTGTTCGTGTTACACTAATACTATTGAATTCTTCGATTACGTATAAAAGAACTTTTAATCTTCATTATTTGCTAAATTACCATGTGCGATGAGCAATACTTATGTTCATGAATGTAAATTGCTATTGAAGTGAGCCATCTCACTTGGAATAGATTCTTTTTGGCCATGACGCTCAAACTTCAAATTTTGTATCAGTACTATTTTTGTAATCCGTTATATTTTTAGAACTATAATTTTCATATGAAGAATGCTTTTGCTAATGATTGGAAGGTCGTGGGTTCGAAACTCAGTTTATTGCTAATTTAAAAAAAACGTTTATTTTTGTTCTCGTAAACCGTAAACCATAATATATTGCAATGCTATTACTTTTTTGTTTTGAGAATAAATTGCTACTCACCTTTGAAAGAACACAATTCTAATTTGAAGGAATAACTTTTTATTTGAGAATAAATTGGTATTGCCTTTTGAGAGAACACAATTCTAATTTGGCAGAATATATAAAGTGAGTAAAAAATATTCGGCTATTTGATTTGTCCTATTATTAATTTATTGTAGAATGAACTCTCATGAGTGATGATAAAAGTATAAACAAAATTTCTTAAATTGTTAAATAACCCTTTATACACGATCATATGAGCATTTAGAATCCCCGGAATAATTAAAATGAAGGCAAGAAAAAGGCATTGAAAGTTGAAACGACCTTCTCAAATTGGAAGAAACAGGTGGAATCAAACGTGACAATCCGACCTCGTCTAAGTTCTTAAATACTACCTTCATCCTAAATGATCGTCACATTTTGACTTTTGATGGTCAACAAAACACGATTTAAATAACGTAAATATATATTATTTTACATGAGAAAAAAATTATACGCAGTAAAAAGTTGATATTTCAAAAATATATATTGAGACGAATCTAACAAGGTCCTACAAGACTATATTATTTCTTACCGTTTAATTAAAATCAATTGTCAAATTTTGTTATGTTTGACCAACGAAAGTCAAAATGTGACAATCTTTTAAGGACGGAGGAGTAGTAAACAATAAGGAACTTCCTTTATTATCAATCATCTTGTTTTCGAGTAAAGTAACAAAAAATTATTGGTATAATTGTATTATAAATAATGAATATATAAATTATTAATTAAATACTCCCTCCGTCCCTAAAAGATGGTCACATTTTGACTTTTGGTGGTCAACAAAACACGATTTAGAACATAAATATTTACTATTTTACATGCGAAAAAATTATGAAAAGTTAATATTTCAAAAATATATTGGGACGAATCTAACAAGTCCACAAGACAATATTATTTCTTATCGTTTAATGGGAATTCATGATCAAAGTTTGTAATGTTTAACTAACAAAAATCAAAATGTGACAATCTTTTAGGGACGAAGAGAGTATATTATTGGAGTACGTCTTATAATTAATTTAAAATTAGAATATATTTCATAACATTAGGTTGGATCGGTGTCTGTCAGACTGTCACTAAGCTAATAGATAGGCAACACTGTACACACCAAAATAGTATGTTATGTTGGAGCTAGTTACTATTTTACCCCATTTAAATTCCTCACTTACTATACTTTTAAATAAAGGAGGTATAATGATAATTTTACTCATAAAAATTACTCTCTTTGTTTTAATATGTTTGATTGTTTAGAAATTTTGTCATATTTCAAAATATTTGATTGTTTACATTTTCAACGAACTTTTAAGCCTACTTTTTTTTTGTCCCTATAAAGTACTTTTTGTCCATAATAAAGTAACATTTCAAGTTTCCAACACTTTTATTTGAGAACATATTAGTAATATTGCATCATTCCTTAATAAAATATTTTCCTCAAACAATCAAACATATCGAGACGAAAGAAATATTGTATTGGGATGTCTATTAACAAATACTCTATTAAACCATTCCCCTTTTATTATCAGTCATTGAAAAATGAGAATACATCATCAATTCAATTCACCATAAGAAAAATCAACCTACCCATCTTTTGTTTTTTCCTAACAAGCAAAGTCAAGCTGATTGAAGGCTTTTCTTCTAGTACTATTTCTCCATAAATAACTCATGCAACAAACACAACACACATCACAATTCACACAACTCACAAATCTATCATTTTTGTCAAAGGCATTACTTGTAGCTGCCTCTCTCCCTCACTTTTTTTTAGCCTTCACCAAATTCCTCATTCCAATACTTTCACCTACCATTTTCAACCCCCCCCCCACAACAATATATAAACCCCCACAACCATCTCCCTCTTCCTACATGCCCCATTGCAAACAAAACACCAACATTTTCATCTCAACTTCCATTTTCTCCAAATACCAACACAACATACTACTAATTTAGTTGGGGTTAGTTATAACTTATAACTAATATCCCTTGCTAATTGTGTGTATTGATTGATCATTGAGAAGTTATAGTAGTTTGAAATCAATCCCATCATGAATTTCATGACTTCCACCAAACCCACCACCACTTCAACTCTCACCCAACTTTCATTACATTCTCTGCACCCTTTTGCCAACATCCCACAAAACAACCTCCCTATCCACCAACAACCTCAAAAACATCTTCAACACAAACACCACAAATCCTTCCAAATCAATGCCATTGACTCACCTCAACGCCTCGAAAACGAACCTCGGGTGTCCAGTCCCTTCATAGCGTCAACCAAGCTCAAAATCGCAATCGTCGGTTTTGGGAATTTCGGACAGTTTTTAGCCAAGGCCTTTGTTCAACAAGGCCACACAGTATTAGCCCATTCCAGGACTGATTATACCTCTATTGCTGACTCAATTGGTGCAACTTTTTTTCTAGACCCTCATGACCTTTGTGAAAATCATCCTGATGTTATACTCCTATGTACTTCAATAATATCCACCAAACAGGTCCTATTATCACTCCCTGTACAGAGGCTCAAGAGGAACACTCTTTTTGTTGATGTTTTATCCGTTAAAGAATTCCCTAGGAATCTTTTTCTTGATTTGCTCCCTGCCCACTTCGACATTTTGTGCACACATCCCATGTTTGGACCAGAAAGTGGTAAGGAGAGCTGGAGTGGGTTAGGGTTCGTTTTCGACAAAGTTCGAATTGGTGATGAGGCTTCTAGGCTTGAGAGGGTGGAGAAGTTCTTGGGTGTTTTTGAGAAGGAGGGGTGTAGAATGGTGGAGATGAGTTGCGCAGAGCATGATCGATATGCGGCTGGATCGCAGTTTGTGACTCATACAATGGGGCGGGTGTTGGAGAAGTTGAACTTGCAAATGACCCCGATTAACACGAAGGGGTACGAGACGTTGCTTGATTTGGTGGGGAATACTGGGAGTGATAGCTTTGATTTGTATTACGGGTTGTTTATGTACAATGAGAAGGCGATGGAGGAGTTGCAGAGGTTAGGGGAGGCGTTTGAGGAGTTGAAGATGCAGTTGTTTGGGCATTTACATCAGCTTAATAGGGAACGGGTGTTTAGTAACCAAAGCGGGAGGGAGAAGCCTTACTATTCGAAGTTGAAGAGGAACGGTGTTGCATTGCCAGCACCGTCGGGGAACAATGGTGCATTGCCTGCACCTTCAGGCAATGCACCATCGTTGTATGCTCACGACGAGGTATTCCTTCAAGCGCCTCAGGAGAGTGTAAGAAGCCGGGTGAATTAGGACTAGTATACTTGGTATGCCGGGTCATTTTGTTGCAAATATGTGAGAATAAAGTGAATGTGTTAGCCCTTTAGGTTAATAATATGTCATGTAAATATGTTTGGCCTAATACTGCCTAATAAGTAATACTGCAAATAATCTATTTTACTGCAATATACGTTGTAAATCTTCAGTATCCTTTGTAACAGCCTAATAGGACCTGCGACCGCAACTCATCAAGTGCGTTCTGACAACTAGATACATCTCAAGCTAACGGAATTACCTGCAAATCATGTCGGTCACAATCTTTAGTGTAGTATCGTGTTTTTCTACCATGTACACATACAGTAGATGGTCAAATTAAATTACTGGACAACATTTTTAATGAAATGAAACCATTCTTCTATGTATTGTGCCTTCTTAAGGACAAAAAACTGTGTTGATCATTTGATGCACATAATCCGTTACTGGAAGATGACTCAGAAAGTTGTCGTTTTGAAGGTCTGGTCTGGTTTGTCAGAGCTTCACCGAAGACACCTATTGAGCTAATGATTAATTGCAGAGGAATTGAACAGTATTATTGTGGACGGATAGGAAAGATAGCATCGGAATTCTTTAGATAAACGTTACTACTGAATAGCAACAAAGGCCAAAACAATAGCTCTGAATAGCAGCGAAGAGGGAAATAGTGTATGCTTAGAATAATTACACGATCGAATTAATCGAATAACATGATGAAAAAGATTCTGACCAAAAGATCGTCGTTCGAAACCTCCACATATCTAATTACTACTAGAAAAGAAAAAGAAGAAAGTAGTTATACGATCATGCCTAAACTAGTTACACGTCAGCATAGCTAGATCCCACAATCGTTTAATTCACCAAAATAATTACTCCTTCGATATGCCAAGAAATCCAATCATTTAGTTGTGAAGTACTATTTTACCCCAATACTCTTCCCATACTATGAAACTGTAGTGTTTAAAGGAACTTCATTAAGGGGCAGAATAATCATTTCAACTCTTAAAAACCATTATTTGTGTGTGTCCAGAGTCCTACCCCAAGAAATTGTAGTTGAATAGGCGCCACAAACAACCACCACTCTTCCGTGGCAGTCTTTCCCCCACACTGCCATCCCCCCTACCCCTACCCTTACCCCCACCCCCACCCCTACCCCCACCCCCACCCCTACCCCCAATGTTTATACTATCTCCCCTCTTTACTCAAAACACCCCCAACAAAAACCACCATGGCTGCTAAACTAGCTCCACCAAAATCAACAACCATAAACTGTTTCCCTCTTCACACACACCACAAAGCTTCAATCTTGAACACAAGATTCAGACAATATAGCTCCAATTCACATGCTTTTGATAAGGGTAGGGTGAACAAGGGTAGAGTTTTTTGCAGGCTATCTGAGAAGGAGAGTAGCAAGATTGTTGATGGGGTTAGAGTAAATGATGTTGATGATGTAAAGGGTGTGGTTGGAGTTGGTTTGGATGATGATTTGGAAGGTGAAAATGTGGGGTTTGGTGGGAATTGGAAACCTTGGAAGAATCTTCCTCAAAGATATAAACTTGTTGGCACTACTTCTTTAGCTTTCATTATTTGTAACATGGATAAGGTAATATATTCACTTTTGTTCTTTCTTGTTTTCTGGCATTATACTTCTTGGTTGTATACTTGTATTATGTTCAGGGACATTTCAGTTGCATAGGTAGTAGTATATAGTGATGTAGTTTAGTCTGGTTTGGGTAGGTATTTGATTGGGTAGACATTTTAACTTACTTGGCCTGGGTAATTTCCCGGTTGTGTCGGGTATGGAGCAAGCTTTCTAATCGAGCGAGTTCTCGAGCCGGGTTTTTCGGACTGAATACAGAGCAGGTGTGGTGTTAACTGGTTGCTGAGAGCCATAGTAGTACCCTTTAATAGTTAAAGTAAAGTTAAATATCTGTTGTTCCATTGAATGGATTGTATGCAAATTTGATTGAAAGTCGAGGGAGATATTCATTTTGGGATTTGCTCCAACATATTGGGACATGAATAGTATTGTGAAGGATGCTGTCCTCGAAGTTGATGTTAGTTAGAAACTTGGATACTACTTTACTTTACTTTTTTTTTCGAAGGAGACAACCTCTCTTACGACCAAGAATGTTCTATCAGAAAGTTATGTTTGGTGCTCAAATATATATTCAAGTTGTCTTTGGTTGAACAAGTCGGGGGGTTTTGTGGTGTAATGCTTCGTGCGGTTGTTACTGTTTCACCAACGAAAGAGTTTTTGGACTATGTGCTGGATTGTTGAGTATTTTCGTAGCATTTATCGACCTTTTTGTATTACATTGACTTATTAGTAATACTTAAACTTCAGGTGAACTTGAGCGTGGCTATAATTCCAATGTCACATCAGTTCGGGTGGAGTTCGTCTGTGGCTGGGCTGGTGCAGTCCTCTTTCTTTTGGGGTTATGCTTTAAGTCAGTTGCCTGGTGGATGGCTCTCAAAGGTATATGGCGGGAGGTTAGTTTTTTGTTTCTAATGTTTATCCTTGTATGGTGATTCTATCTACATTCATATCTTATGAAGTATTAAAGTTTAATTATGGTTTCTAACCTTAAATCTCTCAATTCAGATATCCATTTTCATCTCTACCATTGAAGTAACTATCCATGGAGAATATACTAAATATGTCGAATTTATGCATTTAGTGATATTGTGATATTAATGGTTGTTATATAACCAAGTATAAGACTAAAGACAGTTTCTTGATGCAATGAGATACTTATGGCTCCCTGTGCCTTAATTTACTGGTTGTTATAGCAAATATCACATTGGTTAAGGAACCTAGCTTGGCTTTGACAACACTTGAGTTGTTGATTAAGTGTAAATCTTGTATTCCCTTGTTTAAATGCAAGATTTCATATATGTTTGTCTATGTAAAATGTATGTACCTCTACCTGGTGAACCATATCTCATAAGCGTCGATATACAAGATAAAATCTAAAAATACCAAGCAAGATTCACAAATGCAAGCTTACTTTTTGTAAAAACACAGAAAGCAAATTAGAAAGTATCCCATAATTACTTGTGGGTGTAAAAAAATTCAGCACCTCATCTTTAACTAGCAAGATTTAATAGATACAACATTTACAGCCCTGTTGTATATTGGTCCATTTGTTTGCATATTAGAACTGTCCCAAGATTGTGTAGTAAGCCGGATATCTAATTTTCTAAAGTCTGATTCTTTGCCAATACGACTTCGTCAGCTTCGATATAAGAAATCTTTTGGAGAGAGCCAAATGTATCATTTAAAATGCCAGAATGTTATAATGTCAAGGTGCTACGTGATTTTTATATTTATTTGTCCCTAAGCTTCCTTCTTCTCGAGTTCTGTAATACCATCAAAACCAAGCTTACTTCTGGAATTCGCTTAATGCTAGTGGTATATTTTAATCTACGCTCATCTGTAATACTAGATTGGGATAGTCACATGCTGCTTCTAGTTTGCCCTGTTCTTTTGTGTTAAAATACCATGAAACCATATGACTGCTACTAGTATATTCTAAATATTTCATCGGATTGACTTACTGCTGCTAGTATATTTTAATTATACATACAATACTATTGAATTGGCTACTAAATCGACTCTGGTTTCTATGAAATTCAGAAATTTTAGAATTACATTATCAAACAAAGTGTAAAGAAACAGCTCTTTACACTCATACTTCATGCTCATGTTTTAACAAATTGTTAAAAAATTTATATGCATTCATACTTATCAACCACCTCTTATGCAGAAAAGTTCTTCAGGTTGGAGTCCTGGGTTGGTCACTGGCCACTGCATTTGTTCCAGTTCTTGCCGGGTATATGCCAGGACTTATTCTTTCAAGAATATTGGTAACGTTGTCCTCACACATCTGGTGTTGCTTTCTGTAGTAATTAGTTGAGGGTAGATGTCTTACTATTTATTTAGTAATAAGCTGCTTTTTCTTCCTCCTTAGCTAACATGCATCCGCTTGTTGGTAATCTAGGTTGGAATAGGGGAAGGTGTTTCTCCATCTGCTGCAACTGATTTGATTGCCAGGCATGTGAGACACTGAAAAATGTTACGAGGAATGGCTGCATTGTGCTTTCTTGTTGGCCATTGCATTATCTAGCTAAGGAGTGTCACTGGATTTGTTTATTAGCTTTGGATCCTCTTATTTGTTACAAGTTAAAAAATTACTTATAACATGCTGCAGAACTAAGAGGAAACTAGTAACTAGGATGTTAATAAACATCCGTGCTACTTTGACCTTACTGATTATATTTTTTTTCTTCCCGTTTATGCGACATTTTAAATCTATCTCATGATCAGTGGCACTCGAAGGTTGGCAGTACCCATTGAAAGTTTAGTTCTTTAATTAACAAATTAACACCCAGCACCAACTTTATGAGTATTTGGTGCCTTTTCTATTTATTTGTTGATTCTTAATTTGGGAGTTATACAGTGCTTAGCTCTACATCCTCATATTGTTCTCATCTCTTTAATGTATGCTAGAGATAAGCTACCTTGTAATTGATCTTCTACTTATGCTGCATGTGATTGGCCTAAACAAGTGGAACATTTGTCATAATTCTTAAGATGCATCTCTCAATATGTCGAGAAAGTTCTTCCTCATCACTTCATAGATAACAAAGTGTTTTTTCTTTGTTTTATTTCATTACGTTTTTGAGCTTCTCTTATGTAGTTCCTTAAATCTCTTGTACAGATATGTACCATTGGAAGAACGCTCGCGAGCTGTATCATTTGTTTTTGGTGGTCTAAGTTTCGGAAGTGTTTTGGGGTATATTTCTTTTATCATGAATATCAAAATGTACTAATAATTGGAGTAACCTTTAAACCTTTGGCAGAAGTATCATTATACGTGATACATATACTTTATAGACAAATAAATCTTAAGCTTTAGATCTAGATTGTTCTTCCCACAGCTTGCTATGATATGTTATATATTAAGCATATCCATTAAAGAGTTTTGACTCGAATATGAATAGTATATGCTTCTTGTCTTCTTCCTAATCCAAGATATATCAGTCAGACATGACACACCATTTTCTTTCGACTGTGAAGTTCAAAGAAATTATTTTCATTACCACAGTAACTCCATGTTATCAGTGACTTTCTGCTTTCAGGCTTCTTTTTGCTCCTCCACTTATTCAGAATTATGGTTGGGAATCTGTGTTCTACATATTCGGGGTTCTTGGAATCGCATGGTTAGTAAATTTATCTTACTAACTTCCTGCGTAGGTTTTGTTAAGCAAAGTTGAGGACTAAGATGTGAACTAAAGTTAAATTCTTTCCCAAATTTATCTAATTTCCATCTTTTGATTTATTTGTTTTTGTTTGATAACCTAAATGTGAACAATAAATCAAAAACTGATTGCAATTAAAATCCAATATATCTCAGGTTCTTGACATTTCAGTTTGTTAAAGACGATCAGCCTGCATTTTCAGCTCTACCTTCTTCGAGTAAGCAAAATCCTTTCCTGTTTCCTGTTTCCTGCCCTGGGCTTATTAATGTATAATATCACACAGCCACACTGTTCACGACACTATTATGAGGGCTTTACTTGGTAATAAATTAATGTTCATAATTAGACCCCAAAAAGTTGTTCTGTTTTTATGAAAAGAAAAGTAAAAATCCCTTATCTTTCAAACTTGAATATTTGATTGACGTCGAATATCATATGAGTTTAATTTATATTTGCCAAAACTCCTATTTGTTCTGAACATGAAAAGTGAAATGTGGAGTATAAGTATACCAAATAAAACACTATTATGGATAGAATATCATCAAAGTAAATGTGAACCAAATTTCATATTTGTATTTTCCTCTATAACCATATACTAGATTCGTGTGCATCCTTTAGTGTACATATCTGTTATCATTTCCTTACAGAAGCAGACATACTTTTAAAACGTTGCAGGGCCTGGGAACGATTCCGTGAAGTCACTGAATGGTTCTTTGACCGAGTTGGGCGATTCACTCAAGGTATGAGGCAGCTATTTGTACTAATACAAGGTGTATGTAGCACAAGCATATTTATGACATCAAGATTCTTTGTCTACAGAACTTGTTAGGAATTTTAGATGAAACCATTATCTGATCACCCCAATAGATAAACAAATAAAACCCAAAAAGTAAATAAATAGAGGAAACAATAAGATGGAAAAACATTAGGAACATATCCAACCTCATATTTGTAATGTTGAATGTATTTTGCCCTTTGAAGATAATGAATCATTATCTTTAAGTTAGTCAAAATTATTTTTGCAATCTAATTTTACTTTGCTGATGAGAATGATGAACTTTAGGATGTGCCGTGGAAAGCTTTCTTTCGTTCGGAAGCTGTATGGGCGATGATATATACACACTTCTGTGGAAGTTGGGGACACTATACCATCTTGTCCTGGCTACCAACTTATTTTAGGTACTTTTTGGTATTATGCTAATATGAAGTGAAACTTGCTTGTTTTGGCAGACTACTGAGTACTGACTGCTTAATAAGCCATCATAACGGTATAAGCCCCTTTTTTCAATTGACTTGCTTGTTAATGATGAC
Source organism: Echium plantagineum (assembly GCA_003412495.2). Classification (NCBI taxonomy): domain Eukaryota; kingdom Viridiplantae; phylum Streptophyta; class Magnoliopsida; order Boraginales; family Boraginaceae; genus Echium; species Echium plantagineum. The sequence continues at coordinate 16,051,048 of CM016564.1, forward strand.
GTGCTGAATTTTTTTACACCCATAATTAATTATGCCTTGATTACATACTGATGTGATCGACTTATTCTTCAACTTGCTTCTAATCTTTTGTCTCAGAAGTTCCTATCTCTTTGCAGTCATATGAGCTGTACCACTCCATTTAAAATATGAGATTCAACTAGTTTTATCTAATATTCCATGTCATATGGAGTTAAATATATTATATTCCGTGGCTCTTGGATATAACGGACAAAATGGCTTATTACACTTCCTATGTTTATCTATTGTGAACTAGTAAATAGTCTTTGCACTTCATCTTGTGTCAATAACAAAAGCCTCTCCGTTATCACAGGGGTAAGACTACATTCAGTCTGACCCTCTTACTTCGCTTAGGCAGCATATCTTAGAGGCATTGGGTAATGTTGTTGTCACATAAGCCTAGTTTTATCAAATGCTACTTTTTTTTGACATATGTAGAAAGTACACTCAACTTGCTTAACTCTGTTTTAAATGTGAAAGGCAATACCATCGATCTAGTTTTAGTTTGATACTCTGATGTATGTTTGCCTATACTTGCTACCCCCTGTTTTTCCTTTTATCTATTTTGTAACTTTTTAATGCTCTTCCTGTACCCTTTTCAGTGAGGAGCTGGACCTTAACCTAGCCGAAGCTGCTTGGGTAATCTTGTTGTATGATTTTTTCACTGTTATGCCTCTCTAGAAAAAATAAAATGAGGAACAAGATAATCTAATGTAGGTAGGATGCCTGTTATATGTCTCACTAAGTAAAATGAATAGCAAACCTCAACTTGTATGTATTGCTCCAGTATAAGTACAATGAATGAGTCACTTCATTTACTATGTTATACTATTTCGAAATTTGTTACTTCAGGTATCGGTTCTTCCTCCACTAGCTTCAATTTTTGTGACCAGCATTGCAGCTCAATTTGCCGATAGCCTAATTGCTAAGGGTGTCGAAACAACAGTGGTATGTTTTTTTGTGCTTGTTAGTTTCTTTGAAAACATGCATACATGAAAACCTTATATAAAATGAAGAAATAATTACTAGTATATCTCAACAGGAAAAGGCAAATGAACTAGACCGTCAACTTAAGCTAATGAGAATAGCTACTACTCCCTCCGGTCTTAAAATACTTGTTATTTTAGCATTTGACACAAAAATTAGATAATCCACTACGTTTACTTATGTGCCCTTAGTAAAGAGGTGAGATGAGATTATCACACATTTAAGACAATAATTTTTATTTTTTTTAGAGTCGTAATTACTCTTGGTATTATATGTCAAATAAATTGCATCGCTCTTTTACCCGCATTCTGCAGATCTTACTTAGTTTATGTATAAACTTTTCTTCTATGATCCCTTATTAACTAGCAATTAATATCAAATAGGTTCGAAAAATCTGCCAGACTATTGCATTTTTGTCTCCTGCAACCTGCATGCTTCTTGCCTCTTTAAACTTGGGTTTGCCTCCGTGGGAACTTGTGGCGATTCTTACAGGTGGTCTGGCCCTCTCAAGTTTTGCTTTATCAGGTATTTGGTGACTTGTTCTTGTGGAAGCTCTGAGGAGGAGATAGGAAGTAGAGTTTCTTATATTGTTGTTTCAACCTTCGTCATTTCCTTGTGCAGGATTATACTGTACTCATCAAGATATTTCACCTGAATATGCAAGCATACTTTTGGTATGTAGCCGGCAGATTTAAACATGTAATCATTTTCTTTATGTTTCCGGGTGGGAAGGAGTGCTTTGCTAGCATATTATTAGATAGCCTCAGATGGCCGAGGCATTTCATCGTTCATTTTTAACCATGCAGATTTATCTATCATTTTACGAATTTCTTCACAAAACTTTGAGCCTCACTTATTCTAAGTGACTCCAAAACTCATACAGGGCATTACCAATACAGTAGGAGCAGTCCCTGGAATTGTTGGCGTTGCTCTTACTGGTTATCTTCTTGATTCAACTCATTCATGGAGTGTAAGTTCTCTCGCTTCGGTATAAAATTGTACAATTTCATATTTTATATCAATTAAATCTTACTTGATCTTCATTTCCACATGGCAGCTGTCATTGTTCCTGCCCTCCATCTTCTTCTACCTCACTGGTACAGTTGTTTGGCTAACATTCGCTAGCAGTAAGCCTCAAACATTTTCAACCAGAGATTGATCACCTTTGTTCAGCTTTGCTTGATGCAATTACTTCTGGAATGACTGTTTAATTGCAAAAAAGGGACAGTTCAGTACATAAAATCGCCAGCGCAGATTCAACGTGATGGGTTGGAGCCCTTCTTCACTTTTCGCATATATTAACGATATGGTGAAGAACTATATGTATCTACAGTAAAACAATTTTGACATAAATTTTACTAACCAGAACTGTATGTATCTAGTTATTTTCTTGAGCTGTCGTATATGTATAGTGTTATTCTATCTGTATGTAGTATTTTTTACTGTAGTAGCATATATTGAGGGTTGTTATTGAAGAATAATGCATTCTGTAATTCCCTATGTTAAGCAAATTAATGGTTAGTCAACAATTGTTATTGAATACTCCATTGTCATTTTTACTTTTACTTCTTTAAAATAATACTCCATTATCTTTCAAACATGAAAATTTAGAAATGTGTAGGAGCTGTATTTCGTTCCCCATGGTTACGTTTTTCAAAGGGTTTAAAAGACACGTTTAATTACACATGTTTTAAATCTTGTCATTGTTCACTCACATGTTTCAATGTCATATTCAATCACTTGTTTTAAATTTTGACTCAGTTGATTGTTAATTTTGATTTTTTGGACAAATTGATAGAAGTAAAATGTCCATACACATTTTTAAGATACTGTTAATTTCGGTTAAATCGGTTTGGACACAAAAAATTATAAAATCACCCCCTCCACCGTCTCCATCTCCGCATAGATCAGCAGCTAACGGCTAACACTCCCCACACAACGCCGCCCCACAACAACCAGAAATGCCTCCGACAAAGAAACGCGGGCGTCCTCCAAAGTCAAAGAAACCCAAAAAGAAGACTACACTCCTCCACCTCAACACCCTCCCCAAATCCAAACCCAAAATTGACCAAATTACCCTCCACAACACAATCACCAAACTCCTCCCCAACCTGATCTCCACCACCTCCTCCGCTCTCACCTTCCTCCGCGCCCACGACCTCCACCTGTCTCCATCCCAAACCCTCTCCCTCGAGTCCCTCCTCTCCTCCACCTCCCTCAACCTCTCCGCCCTCATTCCCTCTCACCCCCACCCTTCTCCTCCTCCCTCTCTCCCTCCTCCTCCCCCCCACTCCTGGTTCCACCGCTTCCTCACTTGCACCCAACAACACCCTGACTTGTACGCCCCGCTTTGGAACCAGTACTTCAACCTCTCAAGACCCTCTTTCAACCTCCTCGTACAGTCACTCACCCCATCACTTTCGTCATTATCAATTACTCGGCCTGAGTATGCTGTTGCGGGTACCCTTTATCGGTTAGCACATGGTGTGTCGTTTGCTGTGATGGGTAGACGTTTTGAAATGGATGATATCGGTGCTTGTCGCACTTTTTATAGCGTGGTTAAGGCCATAAATGGTGATCTGGGAGATTTGTTTGAGTTTCAGGAAGATATTAGTAGGGTAATTGTTGGGTTTGGGTGGAGTTTGTTACCGAATTGTTGTGGGGTTTTGGGATTTGAGAGGTTTGGGGTTAGTGGTGGGTCGGTGGTAGTTCAGGGTTTAGTTGATTCTGAAGGGAGATTCTTGGATGTGTCGGCTGGTTGGCCGAGTACGTTGTCGAGTGACGACATTCTTAGGAAATCCATGTTGTTTTGTGGCGTGGAAGAGTCGAAAGAGTATTTGAATGGATCGAGTTATACATTGAGTGATGGGGATTCTGTGCCGCAGTATGTGTTGGGGGAATCATCTTATCCATTATTGCCTTGGTTGTTGACACCTTATAAAGGATCGAATGAGAATTGGGAGTTGATTGAAACCCAGAAGGTGTTCAATTCGGTGCATGCCAAGGGAATGGAGTTGGTTAAGAAGGCGTTTGGGAAGTTGAAGTTGAGGTGGAAGCTTTTGGTAAACAATTGGAAGGAGCATTGTATTGAGGCATTTCCAGATGTTATCGTTGCTTGTTGTTTGCTCCACAATTTTATGATGAAGTCTGGCGATGAGGGAAAATTAGTGGAGGAGAATGTGGAGTTCTCAGATGAGCAGTTCTTTCCAGCTTTTGAGGGAGAGGGAAATGCTGGTGGCGAGAAAACCCGGGATGTTCTTGCATTGCACCTGTGTCGGGTAAGCCAGAGGAGATGATTATGTTATGGTTTAACAGTTACTTCTTGTAGAACATGGCAGATAGGTCTTACTTGCACTAATTGAGCTGTATTAATACATTGCTTTTGGTGGCATAGTTGTTACACTTATGACAAGCTGTTATCACTTTAATGTAAATATTGTTCGTTGTATCGTGTTGCTTTAAGATGCAACTGAGCTCATTTAGATAGATACTTGTACTAATTTTAACTTTCTGTATCTGATTAAATGTTTTGGAGACATTATTCAGCAATGAGGTCTATAAAAGTCTCATTCTTATGAATCAATACGAAGATATACCCAATCACGTTAGAGCCTATTGTGGTATGAGAAAGAGATGCCTGGCCTTTTAAGTTGAAGTAGTCATTGAGGTTCTTCTAATCTGGTAATGTGGTTCTTATAATACTAATAATCCTGTGAAGAAATGTCCGTCTCATGCGTCTGCAAGAAGTCCATTTGATGTTGAGATTACAAATAACATACATGGTTGTCCTTAGGTCTACTTTAAGATAGCTGAAATAATTGGTAATAAAACGCATCGATACTCATGTTTAATTAGTGCTCCAAGGTAAGTATACTAATGCAACTAATTCACGGACAGAATTCTCCTTGAGCTTTTATTGTGTGAAGTCAGTCCTTTATACATTTGGGAACTTAGATACTATTTTTTTCTACTTTAATGGCGCAATAATGTGTGTATCTGTACTGCGTGCGTGTATCTATTGAACGCTGAACGAAGGCTTTCAGCTGCATTAGGCATGTGAGATCAGTGGGAATCCATGCTTTAATATTCCCTCTAAAAACAATTGATATGAAGTGCTACCACTTGAAAAAGAAATAACTTCACCATTTTTTTTGTTTTAAGTAGAGAACAAGTTGACAATGTTATCGAGTCTTATGGAGAAGGAAACAAGTTAACTAGGTTCTGGAGTTCTAAGGAGTAGAAAATTTGTGTAAAGAATTTTTCTTTAAACACTTATGAAATGCTATCATGAATCTTTATATTGAATAGTTTTGGAAGTGATCTTTTAACGGGGGATGCGCACCTGATATTAGTAGAGTGCGCACTAAATAGATCTCGGGGTTACGCAATAGGCTGCAAACTAGGGAAAGTGGGAAAGTGCTCAATTCTTTATATTTGTAATTTTATGGCAGACTGATATATTATGAGATGGCAGTATCCTTAGCATAGCAGGTATCAGATTTTCTGAATATCTAGTGCAATTGAGAGTCTAGAGGATGGCTGTTTTTGTAGCAGACTAGCTGCCTCCTTTATTGTGATTGATCTGAAGGTTACAGATTCCAGAGGAGCTACTATCAAATACACTCAGCAAAATTAAAAATTACAAGAGCACTTCCGAAAATTCCTAGTATGAACTGCCTGGAATTGCAAGACACGAAATTCCGACGGTTGACTCTTATCGAGCGTATGGTATATGCGTTGGTTGTAATGGGGACGCGCATTCCATGTTGTTTGTTTTGTGTTTTTGTTTTTCAAACGAACGCATGTCTGTTATAAGTATGATGGTAATCAAGTGATAATTTTATGCGTTGGTTAGCAATTGTGTTTTGTTGCCTGCGTTCCTTTTTGAACATAATGTAAGTTGCATTTGTTTTGTTCTTACATTTTTACTAAGTTGCAAGAATACAAGTCTAATCACTTCCATTTTTCTGTTTGTGTTTCACGTGTGTTTGGTTACAACGTCAATAACACTACGGAGTATTATTATCATTTACTTTAAATATTTAATGTATTTAAAAAATAAATAAATCGAACGTTTGGAAACATCACTGGGTTAGGAATACCAACATATGCATAGGTGTGATAGACGTTTATAACAACAATTCCTTTCATTTGGTTTGTATGGAACTAAGTTTCCAAATAAACCAAACTCATGGAATCATAACTCGAAGTATCAAACCAATGCGATGAGAATAAAATGGTCCATATTTACTGTCGGGCGAACTAAACGAGTGTAAATATATCCATCCATAAACTTAAAGCTTGTTAGAATTTGTGGATTGACCGAGTACATATGATTTGAAAATTATTGGAATCTCCTTTTGGAACAGATGCAAAGTTGAAGTTGTTATTCTTAAACAAATTAAATGATCAAACTTGAATGTCCTTTAGAGTACAATTGTAGCTCAATTTCTAACAAGAAATTAAAAATCACAGCATAATGTTACAGATATTTGATCTTAAAATGAAATATGTTGGCCTTAGAAAAATCGAGACAAATAGGTATTGGAATAAAATGTGATGAAATACTAATAGAATAGGGTTTGAATATATGGACTTTGTTTTAACTCATATATTTCAATGACTCAAAAATTGCTTATATAAATTTCCATCCTCTATTAAAATATGAGATCAAATCTTAAATTATACTCGATTTCCTCAATGATCATGACTTATTAAGGCGACAACTATCACTAGTTATGGAAAAAATCAATCTAAATTATTCTCTAACATCAAGTCATTTTTACATATTAATTTCCGTTTTAGTATAAGGAAATCAATTATGGAAGAAATGAAAATAAATTATACTCTATTAAACAATTCATATTATAATTCTTTTTCTTACCTACTTTCTTGTTTAATGATGAAATCTTTCCTAATATCTAACAAGGAAATGAGTAAAATCATTGTTGACTAAGCTTAATAAGCTATAAGCTCATATATAAGGTAACATTCATAAGTAAACATGGTAACATTCAAATTTCAAATACAATTAATTACCAATTGTATTCTCTTATTAGTTCTTAACATGTGCCCTAAGGGCAAATTTTAGAAAAACTCTATATATTATTTTTCGTTGAAACATATAGAAGAATCACATACACTTATAAAACACATAATGGCGAAGAGTGTTGTGAGCATAATATTTAGAGTTGTGACTATAATTTCAACAATTGTAGCAGCCATTGCATGTAATGCTAATAAGCAATGGAAAATCGCATAATCTAAATTCATCATGCTTCGATGGGGATTTTCACACATGGAATCTGTAAATTTTATGGTTATATCGATGATTTTCTCGCTCGACTTGTTGATGCTATTATTATTATTATTGTATTTACTTTCTCATATATCTTATAACCAGGGGCTTAGTGTGAGAATCTCAAACTTTTATGATTCTGAATCCAATTATATATTAACATATTAATTGCATGTTTTTCAGATTTTCCATATATGTACAATTCATTGCATTTTCTTTCAATATACTTGCATTGCGGTTGTCTTCAGAAAGCTTATTGTGGCCTACGGTCTTTCTTCTCGACACGGTATGTAATTTCCTTGGTTAACTCTTTTTATATACGTATAAAAATAAACAATTATTTAGGAAAGATGAGTAAATAAATGTATTATATGTCTACATAATATATAGCTACTACATGTTTGTCCACACTCCATCATGTGAGAACTCGTTTATCTTATTTTAATATATAATGTTTTTTATTAGTAAAATAAATATAAGATTTTAATGTAATATGAGTATTAGTTTAATTCATTTTAATTGAGTTTAAATTTGATGTGTAAAATAACATATAATTTTTGCAAAGCATTTTTTAACTGAGGAAGGTAAAATATATTTGTTAATAGTATGGACTCCAAGATAAATTTTCGGGAAAAAAAAAAAGAGAATAGATCCTCCATTTTTACCACATATCTTATTTTAATACCAATAAACGAGACTTTTCTATTTTTATAAGTATGTAGTAGCAAATTAATATAATGTCATATAGATAGTTTATACTTTATAGTCACCAAATTAATTATGTCTTTATGTTTTGTGTATAACATATATATAGTAGATGATACGACATAAATACACCTTATTACTTTAAAGGTAATGCTAAATACGGTACATTTATGTACAGTACTCCATATTAATTACTAAAATACTTTTTTAAATTGATGAGAACAAAACTTTCAATCTCATTTATTAAATTTCCTCTCTAAACTTTAATCTATTAAAAAACCTCTATAGAACACCAACCATATTCTAGATCTGGAATGAGTAACTCAAGGCTCAAACAATCATCATCTACTCATCAACCACCACAATTTCGTGTGGGTATAAGTATCAGGCGTATTTTATACTTCGATACTTAAATAGTGGATTTGATTCAAATCAAAAGTTAGTGTCTACTAAAGCTATAAATTTTGTTAATTTTAACTTTCAATTTTCAAACTAACAATCTTTCTTGTATGGAGGGAGTATTTGATGCTATTTCTGCTAACAAAGATATGATCTTTTTGCTCTCTCATTTCTTTTTATATATTTATTTATTTGGTTATTGGTTTGTGTTCATTTGTTGTTGTAATCATATTTGATTAATTAGTATTTATTGTGTTGAATTAGTTAAAGATTTAATGAATACAAACGTTTTTGTTTGAATATAAACATATTGATTATGTTAAAAAGGTTGAACTTTTCTGTTTCTGCAATGTGCCCATGACTTAGTTGTAAATTGTATATGAATTTACCTTTAATTGGGAGATTTTATGATAAAGCTCTTGCCGCGTTCATGAAGCAATCATCATCTACTCATTAATGGCATTGGTAATCAAGGAGAAGAAATTAACAATTTTATATAATTTTTGTAGAGAGAAAAAAGAAACACACACTTCTAGAGAGGGAGTGATAAATTGCAAATGAATTGACATTTTTTATGCTAAAATTTCGTAAGGACAAATTTGGGAATAAGAGTTGGGGTACTGTATATAGCATTTGCGTTACTTTAATAATAATATTGCATTATCATAATAATTTAATTTAATACGGTAGCTAGATAAAACATATATATCCATGAAAATGATTATTGTATTCAATGAATTAACAAACTAATACACATTTTTATGTGATTTATTTAATTTAATACGGTAGCTAGAACACCTTTTTTATAACCGTAGTGAGACAAAGTAATTGGATAAAGTTGTTTTGTGAAATAGATTGTGATGATGCTGCTAATAGTAGTGAGTTGGACATCCATTTTGGTGTACTGTGTTACCTATACATGAGTTCGGAGAATCCTTATGCTTGTTGCCGAACAGAATGCACCCATTACTTTTGCCTCTTAGTATTATGGGGAGAACTCCTTCCTGCCGGAGTCGCTACTTTCTCCACTATTCTATTTATTTGTTATTCCTTACGGAATACCCTCAACGGTTTTGTCGAGTTGAATGGTGACTTTACCTTTTGATGTCATTCACACGAGCTTCAACTTACATGCTTAAGGATTTTTCCTTAAGTATAATGTCTAAGAACTTATAGAACCGTTAGATCGTGATTTTAAGTGTATTTTTTCATAGAAAATTGTTGCTTTGGAATTCTTATCATGTAGGGTAATAGCTATTGTAGCTAAGTAAAGGTATTTTACAGTTGAATTGTTGATTTCCTTTAAGCATACATGATATGTACAATTAGCAAACATCTGAGATATTGAAGGCGTGCACCAAATTAAAAGTCTAGAAATAATTACATATTTTTTCTATTCACATTTTGAGTTACAATGCTCTCGAGTGGATTTTTCTTCAACCGACAGATGAACTGAAATTAATTCGGTTCTAAACAGTTCGATTCGGTTTTAAATAGATTGTGGATTAGTTTCGGAGCTCATGTTTTGGATTTAAATTTGAGTTCACTTGGGTCTATTCATTTCTAGGCTTCTAGCTAATATTATTACTTTTGGACTCAAATTTTAAATGTAATTAGTATATTATTTTATTAACTCATAATTAAGTTCTAAAAATATATATACTGAGGGCCGGTTCTGATATTCTCAGGGCACGGGACGAAAATAAAAAAATGGACCTGGTACAAATTACAAAAGAATATTTCTTCTATACAAATAATAATAAATTTCGAGCATTATTTGTTGCAAAATTGTTAATAATAGAATCGATATATATATATATATATATATATATATATATATATATATATTATCAACTTCTCCTTTTCGATGCATGTATGTGTAATCTTTCTTCTGACATTTAGAAAGTTGAGTTAGTTTTGAACATTTAATATTTTTGTAACAAAATTATTAATAAGTCCTTTTATATTAATAAATTATAAAGAATGAGTACTTTATTCTTTACTAATTATATGGACAATTGAAGTTTTTGTAAAAAATTATTAATAGCTCCCTTTTGTGATTCAACAGTTTTTTAAGTTTTCTTATCTTTTCGTTTTCAATAAATATTTTATGTGATGATACTCTTACAAAAAAAGATTTTAAATTACACAATTGAGGAGGTAAAATTTAAAATAAAGTAACTTACAAAATAATAAATAAGAAAAACTATCACATGATTTTTAAAAGTACAACAATTTTCAATTGCTCAAATTGAGGTCATGAAAAATGATTGTTTTTTGACTCTTTGAATAAATTGAGTATTGACGAATAATGTGCCTCTAGAGCATAGGTTAAGATGCAAAAAAATAAATATCAAATATCATTCATGGTGTTGTACAATACAACCCGTCTATGGCAAAATCAACTTTCTAATCACAAAAATATAAAGAGCAATTTAGTCAACATACGAAAAAAATGTAAGAGGTTGTTTGGAGTATGATTTAAGTGGGCAATTTAGTTAATATACGTTCAATTTCGACTCAAATACATTACTCATTTTTAGTGCTAAAAAAGTCTATTTCGAAAAATTCGACCAAAAGTAGACGGGTTGCACTATATAAGACCGTAAGTAATGTATATGGGTTGAAAGTAAACGTTAATAAATAAATGTGGAAAAAATAAACGTTAACAATGTTCGGGGAATGAAGAACACCTACATTTTCATAACATTATATACTAATAACAATTAGGTTAATCTGTATAGTATATAGGCATAAGACAGTGTTAATAAGTAACATACTAACAATAGACTACACGTATAAGTGTGATTATAAAAGTATATAATACTGAGATATGCAGGCAAATAAAGTTATTCAAATATTTAGGGTCTAGGGGGTTAATGACTAGGTCAATATCACCATCTTCAAACACTCGGAACTACAACTCACGTGATACCATTAAGGACAAAACACCTACACCAAGCATTTAGTATCCCAAAAGCTCTCATACATTGAATAATCTTACCAAATCAAACTAGTACACATATTTCATTTCATTATAAATTAAACCAAAAATATAAAATACCATTGCTCAATCATATAAATTGGGTAAACATATTATTTACATACAATACTTTCTTGAAATATTACATAGATTATTTTTAATTTCATCTCATTAATACTTTCTCTTATAAAACTGTTATCGTGACACAGTTCTTGATTTATAACATGTCTAATAAAAAAGTCTATGAGACGGGTGGAATATTCAACTTTCTTTAACAAAATGCAAATCTTGAATTTTAAGGTTACTTCATAAGCTAGAAAAAAGATGAGTTAAAGAAGATGAAAGAAAGAATTATTGGATAATTATTTAATAGTGAAGCCATGCAAAAACTTGAATTGTAAGAGTTTTGTCTAGAAACCAACTAAACTAAAAATAAAATTGCCCACTAATACAAAGGAGATCTATGGGGAATTCCCTTTCTTCTACTCATATTACTAGATGAAATGTCCTCTTGTGATATTTTGCCAGCTGAATTACCACAAACATATAATCCACTTCTTTTCTTCCGAATGGCAAACTCCGTGCAGTTAGAATAGCTCATATTTTCGGAGCCCGAAGAATGATCTGATGTGGAAGAGAAGCTCAACGGCCCTTCTTCACAGTCCACAATGGTCGAATTTGGTGTCTCATTAGTCATCTCCTCATCGCCACTGTCTGGTGGGATGAAGAAATCTGGACCAAGTTGTAGGACCTCGCATTTTCGAAGGAATGGCCTAAGGTCTTTGTATCGTTTGAGTAAATAATCCACCTGAAATATAAAAAATTTCATCAAAATTATACTCCCTGCGTGCTCAAACGACTCAAAGATAGGTTAATTGCTCAAATAATACTTACAAAACATAACCATTTGAAATTCAATTTAGTACTTTATAGGAGTAGTTTATATGGTAGTACCACAAATGGTCCCAGATATGTAAAGTACTACAACTACGATCCACAAAATAATGAGACCATTATTGCAACAAAACCAATGTTTAGGACCAAAATTACTATTTTTATCATCGATATAACCAAATTAAATTTATCCCAAATTAACATAGAAGTTGTATCAATGGACTTCAAAATGAGAACCATCGAAATGGTGATTCCAAAAGAATCAGATGTAGTTACCTTAATACATATTCCCTTAATTTTTTTTATCGTCTTTAGTACAATTTTTTTGTTCAAAAATACTGGTTATTCTCGTAAGGGAAATTAAATATTTACATTTTTTAAAATTTTTTTAGTGCTTTTTCTAATGAACTTCAATGATATATTTCAAATAATTATCTTTATATATTTCAATGTGCAAATGTTTGAAACGACAAATAAAAATGAACAAAAAAAAAATACGAAGTATTTTGTAATTTGAGGATCCTAACCAAAATACTAACTCAATTGAAGGAAATATAAACTATAACAAGTTAATTATGTAGACTAAACCTTAACACAATTATTTTGAATATGACCATTATAGCAAAATTAGCACTTGCACGTGTATATCCAAACTTAAGAGTTCTATAAAGTAAAATGACAAAATTGAATTAATTAACTCATAAAATTGAACCAAAATTATAATATATAGCTATGATTATGACTAGAAATGTAACTACAATAATGAAAACTAACAATTAAATTAGTTAATTGAACAAAATTAATTAATACTCCCTCCGTCCCTAAAAGATTGTCACATTTTGACTTTTGGTGGTCAACAAAACACAATTTAAAACATAAATATCTATTATTCTACATGCGAAAAAATTATAAAAATTTAATATTTCAAAAATATATATTGAGACGAATCTAACAAGGTCCCACAAGACTATATTATTTCTTACCGTTTAATGGGAATTCATGATCAAATTTTGTAATGTTTGACTAACAAAAGTCAAAATGTGACAATCTTTTAGGGACGGAGGGAGTATAATGATTGTACAATTGAGACATACCTTGCATCCTAAAGAACAATGAATAAAGGGTTCTTGAAGACATCTATCACAAGAAGTGCAATAGTTTCCTGACCCTTTGAACTGCCTATTTTGAGGCCTCTTCCTCAAGAACACAACCTTTCCTCTATTTATGGTATACGCCTGTTCAATTTTTTATTTTTTAATTCAGAATTTTGAGTAGAAACTAATTATACAACAATGTTATAAAGGGTATGAAATGATAAGATTATGAAAGTGAAAAGATTTAACCAAATTATTTCAAGTAGAAGCTAATTATTTTTAAAATGAACTGAATGTCGGAAAAATAAAAACGTCAATTAAAATAACCTGAACGTTAGAACAGTCAATGAGTTTCTCCAAATCTTCGAGCCTTACAACATCATGGTAGACATATCTCCGAATTTGGAGCAATCTATGAAGACGATGAGACGTAACACAATGAGGACAAATACTAGTACAACAATCCAAACAACATATGTTCTTCTCATTCTTTCTTGCACTTTCATGAATTGAGCAACACACGAAGAATTTCTCCCCGAAAATTGCTTCCAACCATGCAGGTTTCTGTATGTGTATACACAAATATCAAAACCCCAAACTCGACAATTATATAAAAAAAAAACAATAAATTCTCATAATTAAGACCGTCATAGCGAATTCTTCCCGACCTAAACTTTTTATTTATAAAAAAACAACAGTCATAGTGAATTCTTCCCAACCTCGACTTATTCTAATTATATAAAACGTTAGTCATAGCGAATTCTTCCCGGCCTAAACTTGTAATTATATAAAAAGTTAGTCATAGGGAATTCTTCCGGAGCTGGAGTTATAATTAAATAGAAAAAGAGGGAAAATGAAACGTACCATGATAATTGGGGGGAGTGGATATAGCGTAAAGAAGCAGGAAGAGATCAGAGAAGGAGAATGGTGAAGGAGTATTTATGGATAGTAAGAGATCAAATGAAAGGACATAAGTTTCTTGGGCAAATACAAAACGCAATTTATCAAAACAGATTTACTGCCGCTTTGCTTCTCAACTTTTTCCGAATTGTTGTTTTCTCCTTCTCTTTCTTTGCAGTACGTGCTATTTTTTCAATTTTTGTATACTTTTTGAAAATATATTCTTTTCATTTCAAAATATTTGATTACGAATAATAAAAAGAGTATTTTGAATGAAAAATGAGTAATGCATGTGTTTTAAAATTCTCTATATATAGTCGATAATCTTAACTTAATTTTTACTCTATTTATATTCTCATAAAATTTGATTATTAATTTGGTTTTTTCGTTATTTTTTAGTGTTTGATTAATGAGGAGGGGTATTTTTGTTCACACAAATTTCAAACCCTTGTTGATGTTTTTATCGAGTAAAATCATAATCTTTCGGCCACCATATATCATCGTCGTTCCACCACCTTTAATATAAATCTATAACAATATTTGAGTTAATTTTGTTTTAAAATATCAACCTTTGTAAATTTGATATGTTATACATACCAAAACAGTGAAATTTAAGAGTGAATTTACTATTTTACCCCTCCCATTTGAAAAGGTAATGATGGAAAAGTTAATGTGGGGGTAAAATAGTATTTTCATATCACGAGACATGTAGTGTGGGTAGTATATGAAAGTACAGAAGGGTGGAGGCTAACCCAAATTGTTACAATCATCCAATAGCATTCACAGCTACTATACAATTCTTGTATCTCTATTGAAAAAACAAAAACTATATCTCAAAATAAAAAAATTGATAATTTTTTGAGATGGAAGTTAAAGGAGTCTTATTATTATTAAAGTGTTGTAAAACAAGAAAAGATACAAGAAGATAATTGAACTAAACTCTACAAGTAAATTATTATTTGAATAATTATGAAGCAATAATGAAAATAAAGTACATAAATAATGTAGAGTTTTTTGCACTAATATCAATTGTACTAGAGTAGTGGAGAAATGTATAAGAAATTAGCAGAAAACGTGGGCACTGTTCCCATGTCTCACAAAACATCTTAAATAAATTTCTATCTCCTTGTGTTGAGAGCTTTTGCCATACTTATTCTTGGGGATGATGCAACTTAGCTAAAATTTAATTATTGCAAATAATTGTTTAATTTCATTCTTTATTATTAATGTTAGTAAACAGCAAGAGCTTAGCTAGCCAACTTGCATTGGTCCCTTAGTTCAAGAAATTAGGTGTGCTAATAATAATAATGTTTGAGTTTAAGTGGGTTAGATACTTGCTTTGACTAATAATTAACTCCCTCTACTTTTCTATTGACATGTAATATGCAATTGAGAAATGTTCTGTTTTATTTTTATGTTCTTATTTATATAAGAATGAAAACAACGAAAATCTTAAAATTATACGTAAAAATATAATAGACTCACAATGAGTCACCTGCACCTAACTCAAGTACGAAAAATATAAATAACAAGAGAGTTTCTATATAGGTCCAACTTGGACAAGAGTTCAAATATTGCAAATTAGTTTTCGAATTTAGACAAGAGTTGTGATTTAGTCCAAAATTGATGGGTGTATAAAATTTAATGATAATTGTGCAATTAGTTTCCAACAAAAGTAACGTTAAATTTTAATATGTACTTCATTTTTGTCCAATTTCAAGGACCAATTCACAAGTTTTTCACTTTGATGATCAAAAGGTTACTTCGATCCATTTTCTAGGACTATTTTGACAATCTTACTCTTTAGCTAAATGAGAGTTTACCAATTTTAACGTTTAAAATGAATGAAATCCCATATTAATGGCTAACAACAATATTAAGAATGACTGACATATTATATATCCCTCATCATATATAGTTTTAGAAAGAATGGTAAGTAAAAATTAATCAAATGTTACATAGGAATTACATAGGAATTTCAAAGTGATAAATATTTTTTTTGAATAACTTCTTTGTTAAGATAAAAATTAAAAAATAAAGGGACTAAAAATAAAAATAGTGAATCTTCAAAATTATACAAAAAGATAAAAGTGGTAAGTCAAATGAATTTATTAAATAAAAGATTAAATCAATCATATTAATCAATAATTTGGGGTCTAATACATTTAGGTATTTGATATTTGACTTTTACACATAATATTATAGCTACCCTCCACTTTAATATATTTTATAGAGTAAAGAAAGGTAAAATTAAAAAAAAAAAATCAAATATACTCATATTAATATTTGAATTGTAAAAATCGAACGCATAAATTGAACCCTAAACAATTTTGCGTATGCTAAGTTAAGTCCTTGTGCTGCAAAGTTATCTTGGACTTGGAGCTACACGTACGGATTAATCAATTCATTATACTATAGTAGCAGAACTCCACTACATTCTAAGATTGTAATTTGTAACGTTGAAATTGTACCATTTATCTTTATATTTGTTTTTTAATATTGATTAATTAAATTAACAAATTTGGTGTTTTACAGAGTAACTAATAAAGCCAATTATGATAAAAAAAAAAATTATTATAATTGATGAAGGTATTATAAGACTTGATATATTTCATAAAAATTTGAGACCCTCAAACTAAGGACCCAGACGGCTCTCTGCCATGTATATGATGTCAAAGATTGGTACGGGATATGTGTTATCCTGATCAGGAGACTAGAACTTGTCCGTTAACCACTTCAAAACACAAGGTTAGCTTTCAGTGGAAGTCGAACATGAATTGCATTGAGATAAATGTCACTAATACGGTAGGTAGTATGAGTTCATAACAATTATCAACCCTATTGATCACTATTAATCTCTTGGTATTTGATCCGATAAATTTCTATTAAAAGGTTTAGAATTCAATATATATTATTCCTACTTTAGTTTTATTAGTTCTCATAGTTATAACTCTCATCGTTAATTTATAAACTATATAAAAAAATCTTGAATCCTATTCACTTGCCTGAATATTCATATTCATATAAATTAAAATTAGTAGTGTTCGATAATTAATAAAACCATGGTCCTCTTAGGTCCGGAATCTGCTGCAGTAATCTCTCCAGGTTGCATTACATATCTTTTTCTTGTGGTAAGCCGACATCATATCATGCATGTTCCCAACCACAACTCCACAATATATACTTAATTTAGACATTACTTTCACTCATCTTATGATCAACCTGTATCTACTTCAATAATTATATATGTTAAAAAATTTACACTCTTTACAAACAAACATTGACTTATTTGTAATTTTAATGATTATTTACTTATAATGTTCAGAGTAAAATTTACAATATTTTTTAAAGAAAATTAACAGACATTACGTGGCATAGTACATCAGAAAATGATACATTTTTCGGCGGATGTTAGAATAACCACACTCTACATAATGTCAATTCAAAGGATATCTTGAGATAACCTTTAACATATTTGCATAAGATAGAAACCCACTCTTATTTATCTAATTATGGCTCTTTTGTATAATAGAGTGTTAATTATATGTTTCCATAGAAATTTGTTCAACCACACGAAGTGTCTCAAAAATATGTAGATTTCGTAGATTGAGGTGAGAGGGTATAAGTTGCCTTATAAGGTGGTTTTCTAAGGTTGTTTTAGTCATTTCTTTTTAAGTGTAAGTTTTCTATTATTTTTTATTTTTTTATTATATGTTTTCTTTACTTTTATAGTTTGGGTTAAATTGACATATTTCAAAAATGTTAGTTTTTCTAATCTATATCCTAATATACCTTCCCTTGTGTAATTGTATATAAATTATAGTAGATAATTGATGAAATGGTCCCAGCAAGTTGTTACACTTTGATCCTTCTACGTGATAATGATGCGAAAATGGTTCCTATAAATCTCATTCGATCACGCATGTTTCAACAAATGTCTCACATGAGCAACAGGATGTTGAGGGTTCCGGAATTAATAGAGTCAATATCACTAGAATTTATATAAAATAGCCAAATCGTTATCTTATCTTTGTCTAGAAAAACTTGCTTGCCTCCGCACAACCTTTCCCACCTATACTAATATAGGAGGATTTTTCTTCTTTCCCTCCTTCTCTTCCGGTTTATGAAATGTGTAGTGAAGATAACCAATTGAAGTAATTGATCACTGAAAGATCCTTCTTACCTCCACTCCAAACCTAAATCTTCCATGCTATCGCATAGAAGGTCATATGCACTTGGTTATTCTGTTATTATGTACATGTTAAGTTTGACTTTTTGGGACAAATTGATAGGGGTAAAATTGTTGTTACACACATTTTATTAAATTTATTATTATTATTAATTTATTATTATTATTATTTTTCTTTTTTCAAATATTTCTACACATACATATTTGCCCATATTTTATTAAATTTAAAAAGTATCTTAAAAATATGTCTGTACAATTTTGCCCCTGTCAATTCATCTCCAAAAGTTAAATTTAACGTCCATTGTGATAGAATGACCAAATAAAACACTTTTAAAAGATATGTGTGATTGAGCGCTACATGTTAAAACATGTATGATCGAACAGTGACATGGTAGAAAACATGTGTGATCGAACGTGTTTTTAACCTTAATTATAAATTATAGTAATATAAAGAATAGTTTATGATCCATGTCTAGGGCTGTAAATGAACCTGGAAGCTCGACTCGGCTCGGGGTATTTGGCTCGAAAAAGTTCGGTTCGTTGCTCGATTCGGAATAGCAAACGTAGAACCAAATCTTGAAATCAATATTTGACTCGATTCGCAAACGGTTCGCAAAAAGCTCGGCTCGACTCACCATGTGAAATTATGTAATAATATTGTAATATAGATTTGTATTGGATTGATTAATCGTCCATTTCTTTGATAGATTTAGCATATTTAGTTGAATTTTGAGGTAAATATATATACTTTAATTAGTTTTACTTTTATTTTCTTTGATAGATTTAGCAAATTTAGTCGAATTTAATTTTGTTTTATCACCTTCAAACCAAATTATTCGGCAAGTTCGGCAAGAGTTCGGCTCGAATTCGTCTGACAAAATTAGAGCCGAGCTTCTCATTTTGATGTTCGACCATTATTCGGCTTGTTTACAGTTCGGCTCGAGGACGATAGAGCCGAACTAGAATCTTCCGATGTTCGGTATTATTCGGCTCGTTTACAGCCCTATCCATGTCACTTAAAAAAATTACGCATTCACAAAGCTTATTAGCGTATGATCCAATGCGACATGAAACTATCACATTAACGATCACTATGCATCCCTACTCTAGAGTACATCGAGGAGGTGAATCGTGATATGTGAATGTCTCACCTGATCAAGGGACTACAACTTACATGTTAACCACTTCGAACTACAAGGTTCACTCCAATAAGAATCGAACATGATGAGTTGCATAAAGAAGCGAAACTATTGATACTTTGTACTCAAATTCTTTACTAATTGAGCTATGCCATGCAGCTTCAATAATGACACAAACAAATATATACCATTGAATGACAATCGTGTCTTTATGAGTAACACCACATATATATAGTTTGATTACAACACCTATAAATCTATCTTTTTATTTAAAAAACATACGCTTTTGTAGAAAAAATTACACTTTTCATAATAATTAATCGTTTATTATTAGGAATTTAGTTTACTTTTTAACTTAATTTTTCTTTTTTTACCATAATAATTGTTTTCTTTTCAATTTTTTTTATTTTTAATAATAATTATTTATATATATTTGTATTGTGTAGAGTAGTAATCATTTTTAATTCTTAACACAATAAGCGTTAACTAGATAACCGTAATACATTTCTAGATATAGATGATACTCCCTCCGTTTCTTTTTATTTGATTGTTTGGGGAAAAAGTACTTTATTAAGAGATTGTGAAAAATTACATTGGGATTGTAAAAATGTGTATTGGAATTGTAAAAAGGTGCATTGAAATTGTAAAAAGGTGCATTGGGATTGTAAAAAGTGCATTGAAATTGTAAACAATCAAATAAAAAGAAACATAGAAAAGATGCTCAAACAATCAAATAAAAAGAAACGGAGGGAGTATTATTTAATACATATTCTCTACAAGTTGAATGATTTTATATTGAAGCTGTTAATTATTGGTTGTAGCTCAGGTATATATCAATCTAACCAAATTTTATCGAAGGTTGAAATTAATTCACTTATAGGAAGGGGCAAATTAAATAGAGACATAGGGGTGCTAAAAAACTATCAATATTGTTTTTATAAAATGAAATTTAGAAAACGAAAGAAGAGGAAATGAGACCTTCCATGTGATAGACGGTGTTCATAGAATTCTGGGTATTATTAGTAAACTCACTAACCGTACTCACGTGCTAAGGATCCAATGAACTCATATTAACTGCCCAAATTTCTCTTTATTTTATTAATTTTTTAGAATGTATTCTAAAAACAAATACTAAAATATGTTAAAGAGGATATGAAAATAAAAGTTATCATATGTTAAAGTCTCATTTCTAAACTATCATGAATGTTAAGAGGACCGGAGGAATTACTTAATAGACGTGTTAAAACTTAACTGAATTATTGTCCCTGTAAGTAGACGATAGTTGCACAATTACCATTAAATGTTAGCTTTTCCAGCAATATTAATTTCTCAATTAATTTTTCAGATTAATTTATCATTTTTAAACGTTATTTAAAACCAACCGACATCATATAAGTAAGGAAATCCTACACTATCGAAGAGAGAAATTTATACTAGAACAAGGGCAGAAGCGTCCTTAAATATTTGAGGAGGTCATGGATCGATAAACACTAGGCCAAGTTAATTAATTACAACTTTTAAACTTTCAATAACTAGATAATAACCTTAATCCAAAATTTTCTCTATATTGGAGTATAAGCATATAAATATATTTCATAGAGAATGTCCCCAATGTATTATAGATTCGAATCAAATATTATTGCTATATAAGATTTGAAAATCGAACCTGTCTACTATATAGTAAACACCTCAATTGACACTTTTTTTGCCAATATTTCATGTAGAATTCGAGTTTTATTGAAGGGAACATTTGACGAAATTATTTAAAAGAAATAAAACATGTATGATTAATCTTACTTTTTATTTTAAAATATTTGATTATTTGGTAAAAAAGTATTTTATTAAGGGATCAATAATATTATTATCATAACCTATATAATACTATCAAAAGCAAAAGAAACCTATCAAACAAGGTTAAAAAGGAAAATATAAGTATAAAAGTATAATATTAATAACAAAATTTGAACAAGAGTATGTTATAATTTGGTCAAAGTCAAAGGTCCGTTCGAGAGGGAGAAAAGGGGAGGACAAATTGATTGGAACAGCGTTTGAGCCGCACGAGGGGAGATCTCTGCCATGTCTTCAACCACTTTATTAATTTAGAAAATAAAATGTACAAATTCTATTCTTCATTTTGGGTTCTAGTAATGTTTCACATGGGCTCTTTTTTCCATTGCTCCTTTATTGGGTATTAATTTTATTTATTTATTTATAAATTAGCAATGAGGTGAATTGCGAGCTCAGAATTTTCATGTCATGAGCAAAAATTTTATTAGATGTTGATTTAGGCAAGTAGTATTCAAGATTGATAATGACATTCGAGTTTAATGTAAAATCGAACTTAAAATAATAGTCTCTCCGATTCAAATTACATGTCTTTTTTATTTTTTTCGTGTCTAACTTTGATTAGCAATAAGTAATTATGTATATTATTAAAAATTTACTTTTATAAAAATACTCTTAAATATAAATCTATGGATATTAATTATATATTTTTTGAACTAAAAAAAAAGTAATTTATGATCAAAGTTAGGCACATAAAAACGAAAATGACATTTAATTTGAATGGAAATACATGAGTAAAGTTGCATTATTAAGAACCCTAAAAATCAATTTAGTTTAGCTCACATAAAAGAATTCATGTTGGTGATGCTTGGGTAGTTGGGTAGTGCCCACTGGCAATAATATTAGAACATTTTTTCTATTTTCGTAGCCCCAATAAGTAAAATCTTCAAGGGTTAACTTCGAGGATTTTCACTTAAAAAAATTAATATTGACTTCAATCATAACATATAAGATTGAGTTTATAGTTAAATGGAGGAAATTTTTGAAAAACAATGATGCTGTAATACTACCTGTCAAAAAAATATTTTATACACGTTAAAATATATGAGTTTAGTCGTTTTTCCTTTTATTGTTTTTCCTTTTATTGTTTTTTCTTTTGTCGTTTAAACTGATATTTCTTTAATACTATTTAATAGATCTTTTAGGATTTGGCTTGTTTTATCACAATTATGTTTTATTCATTAATTCAAAAAATTTAAAACTAATATTATTAAATTTGTTTGTAAAAATTTCATATTTTCTTTGTGTGTATAATATTCATAAAATAGTTGATTTCTAAAGTCATTTCTCGAAAAATATAGAATATATTTAAATGAATCGACACTATAATGTTTAATGTAGCATCTAGAATCCCTACTAGTACTAGACGTGTTTAGCGAGACGGGCGGATGGGCCCGTCCCCTTAGGAAGCCGAATTGCACGGGAACAGATTTTGACTGGTCCTGCTTGTTAAAGAACCGGCCCAAACAGGCCCAGTAAAGAAATAATAGTAGGCTCTTATTGACCCACTTATCGTGGGCCTGACTTACTACCGTTAGTCCGTTAGGCGTTAATTTGTCAACAGTACTCAACGGTGCCTGCTTAACTCATTTTTAGTACTCGTATTATTTCCTTATTTGTGTTACAAACTGATCCAATGTTTTGTTATATAAGGCTGCTTCGTTTATATTAAATGAATAATTTGTCATTTTATTACTCCATCCATCCCTAAATGATTGTCACATATGACTTTTGGTGGTCAATATAACACGATTTAAAATATAAATATCTCTTATTTTACATGTGAAAAAATTATAATAAGTTGATATTTCAAAAATATATATTGAGACGAATCTAACGAGTTCCCACAAGACTATATTATTTCTTATCGTTTAATGAGAATTCATGATCAAATTTTATTGTAATTGACCACAAAAGTCAAAATGTGACAATCTTTTAGGGACGGAGGTAGTATTATATTTGTAGTTGTAGAAATTTACTAAACGGGGTATGATCATATTTTATACTAAAACTACTTGGTGTTTGATGGGTCGCTCCCTAGATTATGAAATTTTTCTTTTAGTTTTTAGCATGGGACTCTCACTTGTGACAACCTTGGGCTCATTTGGAACCTTCACAAGAAATTTGGTGTTGGTGTTGAACTAAAGAATTTTCCATTGCTTTGATAATATTGAAAGCAAAGAACCTTCACAAGTGCATGTACTACTCAAAAAATCAATGATAATGGAGGGGAGGCAGTAATCGTACGATGTGGATCTGCATATGATGAGATCCACCAAAGGATCAAGTTTCCATTAATCCCACTAAATTGAATGGTCGCTTACCTCTTTGGGATGACCAATGTTTTTTGTAGCAAGATTGAATGCTTGCCTACCTCTTTGTGATGTTTTGAAAAATTAAGAAAATTTGACTGGGAGTGATAACATTCAAGCATGCTTTAATTGGTGGATTAGGTGATATTGTGACCGTGAGATTAAGAGTTTATTTCTCTGCCGCACACCAAACTTATCTAATGTAACTTACCTGACATTTATTATTACGTCATTCCAAGTCTATATAAGAAAACATCAACAGTTGTGGACTTACGTTACAAAAACTATATACATTCTAACTCTTGACTTTATAAGAAAATTAGGCAACATAAAAAAGCTAATAAAATATAGTTGATTGATGTAGGTGTTATTCAGTACTGGATGCTAGCGCAGGTATATATTGACCATGAGATGGTGCTCATTAATTTGTTTTATTATTTCGATTCCATATCAAATATATATATTGAGCAAACTAATTTTAAATAATTCTCAACTAATAAATTTTATAACATTAATAATGATATAGGCACCTTTAACTAAAACTAAAATTATCATTAACTTAAGATAGGCCTAATTAATTTATATAGTTGCTCAATGATGATTAGCATTAACTTAAGCTAGGCCTAACCGCCTAAACGTTATTGACTTTATGAAAAATAATCAAATTATTGCAAAAAAAAAAAAAAAATACACACTGATGTTGATACAGAGACTTCAATGAAGGTTGGTCCATCTGCCAACAATTATTATTTGTAATATTTGGAAAAATGCAAACATCACTTCTCCACACAATTATTAATCCGATAGTGTACAAACATTGACCCAAATTCAATAATAATCGAAAATATCCTACTATATAGTGCGAATAAAAAATAGCTAAATTAAATATATTTAGCTTGATGAGTAACGATTATAAGTTCCTCGTTCGAACAAAATCAGGCATGTAGCCACTTGTGAATATTTGGAGGGACAGGATCAACCAAACTTTGAAGAACATGGTTAAAAATCATAGCATCAAATCCCATAACAGGTTTAACCTTATAATGCCATATCATTACGCTCCCATTCTTGATTTTCTTGGAAGGCATAACGGACACCGTTACATGATAATATGTGACACCAAGATTATTAGCCTCCATTTTGTACGTAATGTAACGTTTCACCCTGTCGATTTTTAGTAAACGGTGTTCTTCGAATTGAACTTCGTCCGTCCCGTTCATCAACTTCCCCGTTAGACGTCGGTCGCCGGGTTTGGCATGTTGTGGATCCCCCTTGTCGCAGAAGGATACGGTGATTGGGTAAATTTTGTAGACGTTGCAGAAGTCTTCTAGGAATGGCCAGGCTTTCTCCGGGGAGATGTCGAATTCGACGTGGACTGAGCCTTCCCATACTGTGGGCTTCGTTGCTGAGGCTAGGAGGGTTGCTTGGGTGAAGAGAAGGATGCAGAGGGGGAGGAGGAAATGGTAGTTAAGAGACATTGTTTTTTCTGTTGATATGTGAGTTTGATATTTAATTTGTTGATGTTGGTTTTGGTGGTTGATAAGTGGCTTTAAATTGGTATATGTGAAGGGATTATATAGAGGGTGACTGGGGGGTAATAATGGTATTCCAAAATCTAATGAGGGCAATTTAGGCTTTCAATTGAATTGGTAAGGGAATTATATATTGATTTAGCTAGAAATTAAGGTTGATCTTGCTTAGCAACTTCTATAAAATATGCGATCTCCATTTTCTAAAAGATGTTTTGAGAGTAAATTGTTAAATATGATCTCATGAATGACATGTCATATATTTTTAAGAGTGATGCCTTCACATTATAAGAGTATGCAATCGATAATAGTTTAAACATTGTAGGTTTCACACATAACTTAATTGATAAAAAATTTGAATATTAGTATCAGTAATTTTTATTCTTCACGTTAATTTCGGTTTGACTTTTGTAATGAATGAAATTTATGTTGATGAAGTGATTAATATGTAAGCTCTAATCATCTTACCAGTTTACGAGAGAAAAGTAGGTAAAGATCGTTTATGTGAGTGTAACACAATTTCTTAAGCCAGCAAGCTTACTTGCTCTCCGGGTATGTTTCATCCAGAAACTTTTAGCACCAAAAAGGAGAACATAAAGTAAGATCAATAATTTTTACGCCCTCAATTTATTACTTCCATTTTAAAATGTCATTGATGTGAACGTTTATTGTAGTAATGATGATGAGACTTCTTAGATATAATATTTGAACTAATAATTGCTATTTGTTTTTTTGTATGTTCCATCTAGAACCTTTCTAAAATGACTGTGATTTTCTAATAAAAGATTAGAGTGTTAGATTTTGAGATACAATCAGTTTTGTCTTTTCATGCAATGTATGAATTATTCGAGTTTGACGGAAAATGGATCTCGTTTGAAATGATTGAAACGAGAGCTTTAGAACATTGATGTCGGTTTAATTTGCTTGAGTGATACACTGGATTTGGTTGGACCGGAACACGACCTTGGAATACGACTCGATTACTTGCCCGAAACAGTTCGATTCCAATTCTAAGGTGGTATTCGGAATCGAATCAGGTATATCCAGGGGCCAGGATCACACTGGTAATAATATTTGGTTTCGAGTCGATTGTAGTATTTGGTTTTAGTCGATTGTAATAATTGGTTTTGGGTCCTGACTAGAGTTACATCTGATATCTTCTATTGTGGAGCCGATTCCGGATCCAAACGTGTGGATCCAGTCGAGCCGAGTTTCGAATTGGCCCAGTTTAATTTCAAGTCAATCTGAATATAGTGAAACATGTTTCAATTCCACTCGATAATAACTCTATGTACGTGGACATTTTTAATATTGTTTTTAACCGATCGATATCACACAAATAATGAAATCTTATACTGACGGGGAGAGAAATTCACATTACAACGGAGCAAATAAAGACATTTTTAAATATTTGAACTTTCGCCAAATCTCAAACCTATGACTTCCATTAAAAAAGTATGGATCGATAATCACAAAATGAAGCTAATTGGTTTATACCCTTTTAATGTGACTGTTTCATTTTATAAGTAATGGAGCAATGGTGGACTTCATTTTTGAAACGTAAAGCAGAGCGCACGTTTATTTATTTATGTTAAAGTAAATTTCTAGAAAAAGTCATCTGTATGTATGAATTAATATCCAAAATATCGGGTAGAATATACCCAATCACAGATCTTTCATTATTAAGTGCCCTCAATCTCTAAATGATTGATATATTTTAATTTTTATGATAAAAAAATTTAAAAATAAATACTACCTCCTCCTAAATGATCAGTACATTTTGATTTTTATATATGGTTAACAAAACACGATTTAAAACGTAAATATCTCTTATTATTCTACATGTGCAAGCATTATAAAAAGTTAATATTTCACAAATACATAAGAGACGAATCTAACACGATCTCACATGATTATATTATTTCTTATCGTTTAATAAGAATTCTGATCAAACATTTTAAAGTTTGACTACAAAAGTCACATGTACCAATATTTTAGGGACGGAGGGAGTATCTTTTATTTTATATAAGAAAAAATTATAAAAGGTTGATATTTCAAAATATATATTATTTATTATCGTTTAATAATAATTCTTGATCAAATTTCTTAAAATTTAGCCATAAAAATTAAAATATAACAATTATTTAGGGACGGATGAAATAATAATATCACATGTAAATTTATTACTCATTGGAGCTATTTATGTTGCAGTCAACTTGACTAAGTTATCAAGTCAATATAAGGGGGCTGATATTTATGCATTTTCATTACGTCGCACTCGAGTATCCATCGTATTTTGAATAGTTTAACGTCAATGCATTTATCATCCCAGCTAAAAATACTTCAATTATGGTATAGCTGTCTACACAAACTCATTTACACGTTGTCCTTGCGTTCCACACCAAAATTCCAACTTCTTCCCAATTATTAGCCTTATATTTTTTTTAGAAATATTGTTGTATTATTGAGTTAATCGAATAGTTTAGTGGAAAAGATTTTTAGCAGTGATAAAAAAGGTCCTGGATTTGATACTCACCTGATCAGTAATTTTACAAGAAAAAAATATTATTGTACTATTCTTTAAAAAATAGTTAAGGCTAATAATAATTGGAAGATAGAAGTTGGGAACTTTGGTCAACTTAATATTTTTTTTCAACCACTTATCACAAAACTTATCAAAACTGAGTTAGATTATTACTAATATTCAATAATGGTTTATTTATAGAAAAATTGTCTTATATAATCTTTACATTTTCTTTGCTTTTTTCTTATTATTAGTATTATTTTGTTAAAGAAATTTAATATTTCCAGACATGTATCCGAAGCCTCTTAATCATTGGGAGTTCTATTCGGATTAACTGTAAATCGAGAGATGTATGTGTTTCACTAGCAGGTCCATAATAAAAGAGAGGGTTAATAAGACACCAAACCAGAAGAAACTTCATCTATAATATTTCAATAAATGTTGTCTCCACACCACACGAATTCGCCTATACCCCTCAAACTTCTTGTACGTTCTCTATCTTATTATCGATTTATTTATCTTATCGTAGAAAATTACATATAGTCTTATTAAATTTTCTTCTATTAAAAATTATGTAAAGGAATATCATGGTAATCTATATATTGGTATAGAAATTAATTGTATATATAACTCATGCATTAAAAGAAATCCAAATAGAATTTTTTTTTAATAAAACAGGAACCGATCCATATTTACTTTGTTTAATTTTCACTCTCTCTGCCGACCTCTTACTTTAGTCATCTCACATTACATTGAAATTGTTGTGGTCACATTTTAATTTTAATCCTCTCATAAAAATTTGGTGCGTGTGAATTAAGCAGTTCCCCTGAAGAAGCTTGATCAACCGTGTAAACATTGTCGTTTTGGTAGGGTCCGGATATAGCAATAAAAATGGAGTGCAATAAACTTTTCATGTAAGATCATCATCGTGACGATAGCTTCCCGTAAAGAAGCTTCATCAAGAGTGTAAATATTTTGGACATTTAGGGTATAAATTGGTGTGAACTAATTAATTAATCTTTAACAATTAGGTATACAATTATATTCTAATCATGTCTACACATATGGACATATGTTGACTAATGACTATCAAGACGTGCTTACTACTCCCTCCGTTCCTAAAAGATTGTCATATTTTGACTTTTGTTAGTCAAACATTACAAAATTTGATCATGAATTCTCATTAAACATTAAGAAATAATATAGTCTTGTGGGACCTTTGTCTCAATATATATTTTTAAAATATTAACTTTTTATAATTTTTCGCATATAGAATAATAGATATTTATATTTTAAATCGTGTTTTGTTGACCACCAAAAGTCAAAATGTGACAATCTTTTAGGGAGGGAGGGAGTATTATTTGTTAATGGTTGGCAGACATTAATAAAACATTGAGTAGGTGGTCGAAATAGTAGTAATCAATAATGGAAATTGATTCAGAATAAAATAAACGATATCATGTATTTGTTTCGTGTTTTTGGTTAGTAAGATAACATGCATGGATTTGATTGATGTCAATAATTTAAAATAAAATAATAAGAGCGAGGTTGGAGGAAGATAAAAGCATGTCTATAATTTAATATGCTCATGGCTCTCGAGGTAATCATGCTACGAATTATATAGTCCATGATTGAAGTCCAAATAAATGATCGGTCAACAAGCTAGGGAGAATTAAGATAAAATTCTTCCAGTTATCTAATTTATAGTAAGAAATTTAGAAAAAGAAATAGGTATATTTTTTCTACAAAACATAATTAGGAATACGTATATCGAAGTTACTTGTGTACTGTTTTGTCTTCAAACTATGAAATTGAGCTAATATACATCATCATCATTTACATATTACAGTTCTAGCTAAATATTTAAGAGGTAATTGTTGCAATATTTTCAATAAGTGTGTGATCGTTACAGTTTGGTCGCCGTAAATTGAATTGATGTGTAAATGGTCCTTGAAAGTGTGTAGCGGGTGCACATTTGGTCTTTAAAGTTAACAGATCCGTTAATTCTAATTATGTTTGTGGTTATACTTAAATAAATGTTCAAATTGGGCCAAAAATAAAATTTAAAAAGTTTAGCTTGGCGACAAACTTCCCGTTTCGCTAAAACTTCGATTTTGATGATTCAAAATGTGTTGGAAAGCCATTTTCATCATCTTTAAGAATATGAGTTCAAACCCCAGTTTTATCAACATTAACATTTTCAAAAAAATTCTTTTTTCAAAAGATACACAAAAACGTTGAGTCACTTATCGTTTTTCTGACAAAAATAATTTGAAAAATATCTCTCATATACAAGCTTCGACAAAAATTATTCAAGAGACTTTAAACTATGATTGAGAGCTAAATTTTACCTTTGTGTATGTTTTTCATCCATAGCCTATTATCTTAAAGTCTACAAAGATAAATATATTTTAAATGAAAAATAAGTCTACAAAGACAGTTAAAAAGAAACATACGAGTATTGTTTTTTTCCTAAATAGAAATACCATTTTAACCCCTATAACCACCCAATGTGTCAAATGAACTTTTCATCACGACTACGATAATAATTTTATCTTTATTTTCTCATCTCATCTCATCTCTTCCCTTCCAAAAATCAGAACCCAAAATGGACGGATTTTTCATGGTAGAAGCAAATTAATTTATTTTCATCGGATGATTCTCAATCTCAATCATCTCAATCTCTTAGCAATGGGAATTATGGTCTTCCGATTTGGCCGATTCGCAGTCTATAAATTCAAATTCTCCAATCTATTTCTTCTACTTTACAATAGAACTAAATATGAAGATTATGAAGCTCTTTGTAGTATTATGAGCTGTGTCGGTGGAGAAAAACAGTTAGAGAAAGTAAGACGTACAACTCTAGCCGATCTTATGAAGGCGGACGATTTGTTGCAAGCTGCGTACCAGATTCAAGCTGAGGACTCGAGCCTTGCGCAAGCTGCGGATAAGATTCAAGATGAGGACTCGAGCCTTGCGGGACCTGGTTTTAAAATTATGTTTATAATGATTAAAATTTGAAACAAATAAGACGGCTATGTTGATCGAACAATCTTATGGCTTCCACATTTTTAAGATAACAAATTGCGTCCCAAATTAATCCCGATTGACTATTTTAGCAGGGATGTATATTGGACGAATTCGGACATAACGTGTATCAAGATCACGCATGGAGCGCTTATATTAAGTTTTACTTGATGATGCATAAAGTGTACGTAAGCAAGTTTTACCTTTCATTGAATTGGATTCTTGGGTCTCGAGTGTGGTTTTCAAATGATTTTATCGAAAATAGTTTTTACCTTATACAATATTTTTCGAGTTTCGGATTGCAATTTCCTTCTTGATTTTTGTTGAAAATGACTTTCAATATGTATCCATTTAATATACTCTTATATTGATTGATTTTCTTCTTGGTTTTTGTTGAAAATGACTTTCAATATAGTGTTAGATTGATTGTATTTTGGTGTTATTTTAATATTAAAATCGAGTTTAAAATTAATTTTTGAGATAGGTCAAAACTGCTAGATTGGGTAAAGAAATTGGAACTTGGTCAAAAATTAAAAATAGAAATAAACCTTAGACGACACTTATTTTCAGTAAAAAGGGAATTAAAAGATAATTAAAAAAGTAGACCTTAGATGGCGTTTCATATTTAACGTCTTCGAAGGTTTAGACAACAGTCTTCTAAATTGTGTTTCTGTCCAAGACTTTTTTTGAGCACCATCTAAATTTTTTTTTATTTTTTTTTGTACTAGTGAATTAATCGACCATTTATTACAAGCGTGAGTTACATAATTAATTGATCCAAAACTGGATACAATTTTATTATTATTTATTGGAAAACAATTATTGAAATAAAAATTAAATTGATTACATTTTTCACAATTATATTCTTGAAATAAAAAATCAAGTAGACTTAGAAACTTTGACAATATTTCCAGCAACTTGTATAGCCAGCGATTGAAGAAGCTGGTGAGCAGTCTCCGGCGTGAACCCCACAACTGGACTAATAATATAATGCCACATCAGCAAACTCCCCGCCTTCTTCTCTGCTGGCGGCAACACCGTTAGCGCCGCCCTATAGTAGTCAATAAAAACATTATCATCCAATATCTTGTAGGTCAACGACAATTTGTCTTTCTCCAATTTCTCCAACCTATGTTTCTCCCAGTTAACACTTGTGCCATTTACCAAGACTGCAGTGAACCGCCTGTCGCCGATTTTGGGGTGTTGGGGGTCACCCTTTATGCAGAAAGAGGCTACGATGGGGTAGATTTTGTAAACGTTGCAGTAGTCTGCTATGTATGAGAAGGCCTTTTCCGGGGCGACGTCGGGGATATCAGCGTAGACTGTGCCTTGCCAATATGAGGAGGGTATTGCTGATGTTGAGAGGGGGGGTGCTACGGTGATGAAGATGAGGAGGGAGAGGAGGGGGAGGAAAGAACGGTAGATTGTGGACATCGTTTTGGGACACTTGGGGACTTTATTATTGATGGTTTTTTGGGTGTTTTAGTTTTGAGATCGTTTGTGTGTGTGCATGTTGAATTTAAGATGAATGCATGATTTATATAGAGATGTAGATAGGTGTTTTTGGCATGTTTTAAAATATACTCCATTCGTCCCTAAAAGATTGTCACATTTTAATTTTGGTGGTCAACAAGATACGATTTAAAACATAAATATATATTATCTTACATGTGAAAAAAATTATAACAAGTTAATATTTCAAAAATATATATTGAGACGAATCTAACAAGGTCACACAAGACTATATTATTTCTTATCGTTTAATGGGAATTCATGATCAAATTTTGTAATATTTGATTATCAAAAATAAAAATGTGACAATCTTTTAGGGACGGAGGGATAAGATGATAAGATAACGTACATTATTGGCATTGCTAACATTATACCAATTGAGTCAACGAATTGGAAGGAGTCCTGGTCTTCAATTTTTGTAAAAATGAACATTTCAATATTGAGGTGCTTACAATTTGTTCCATCACTGTAGCTTTCAAATCGTCCCGTTTACTTTGATCCGGGCCGTTGATTTGTTCCCCTTAGATTCATCTCGTCCGTCTATCAAAAACCCACTTGCATAGAATTGCCACATTATTTTCATATGCATTCTACAAATTTATTGTTCATGACTTCGATTTTATCTCCATTCTGGTTGTTTCAGATTCAATGCATGCATAAAATTGTTAGATTACTTGATTATTTGGACACAGTCAATGCTTGTTCATCATAACAATAGTTATTAACTAAAAAAAATTAAAATTAATAATTATAAAATATAATTGTTATTAATAATGTGCCACGTAAAAGAATTTATTTGAATTTATATTTAAATGAATTTAGATTAAAGTCATTTTGGTTTATAACTTCACCTACAACTAAAAAATTGGTAATAATGAATTTTTGCTAAAAATAATTAAATCCCCTTCTCCAATTAAATATAGTATTAATATAAATATAAGTGGGTTTATGATGTCTTCTTGATTTCTTTTGGCTGAAATTTTACCTTCATTAGTGGTTGTAGAACTAATTCTTTACTAAATTAGAAAAGAACATGTACAAATTATATTTTTCGATCATTTCGGTTCTAGCCTTCTAATAATGTTTCATATGGGCTCTATATAACGGCTACGCGTTTGTTGTATCAAATAATTGAGTTTACTATTTTTTTGGATACAATCGATGCTTGATACTATAAAAATAATAATCATTCAACAACAAATTTAAAATTAATAATTATAAAAAATAATCGTTAGTACGTAATTTGTCTAACAATATTTATTCACGTTTATATTTAAACTATATAGAATGTAGTTGTTTCTTCTTTTATCATTTGAATTAATATTTCCTTCATTACTATTTAATAGATTTTTTAGGATATTAGTTAAACTTTTGTCACAAATTATTTTTTATTATCAAATCAAAAAATTTAAAATTGATACTATTAAATTTGTTTTTAAAAATATCATACTTTTCTTTTTGATGGATAATATTCATACTTTATTCATAAAATAATTGACTTTTAAAGTCATGTCTCCAAAAATATAATTTATTCATAAAATAATTGATTTTTTCAATTAGTTATTTATATACAAAAAATTAACTACCCTTTCACTTTAAAAAAAAGGTTGAATAAATAAAAAATTTGCAACTACCTACAATTTTCATAAGTAATTAAAAAAACTATCCCATCCAATCACCATAATATTTACCTTAGTCAAAATATTTTATTTATAATTTTTACATATTTTAACGTACTTTTTAAATATATATAGTACAATACTTTAAAAAAAATTATAATTTATGCGATTAACATATTTATGTATAAAATGATTTTAGTATATAATAAGATAATATACATAGGTTTTGCTCTCCCCAAATAACTAGTTAGAGTAGGACTCCTGTAGAACAGTAGGAGTAATATTTGGAGTAAATGGCTTCATCGATCACTCACATTTGTTAAAAAACACTAGTCGATCACCTTAGTATGACTTTGTATACTTTCTATCACTCATGTTGGGTATTATGTGTACTTTTGGTCACTCACACATTTTTTTGGTACAACTCTTATTTTTTTTGAAATTTTTAACATTTTTGTAAGGCTACTTTAGTCATTTTCTCATAATTTTTTAACTTAGATCAACTAACTTTCATTAACTTCCATTGCACTCTACATTTCCATGACAAAATTATAAGAGAATGACTAAAATATCCTTACCAAAATGTTAAAATTTTTGAAAAATCAAGAGTTGTACCAAAAAAACGTGTGAGTGACCAAAAGTATACATAATACCTAACATGAGTGATCGAAAGTATACAAAATCATACTAGGATGATCGACTAGTGTTTTTTAACAAACGTGAGTGATCGATGAAGCCATTTGCTCTAATATGTAATGTAGCATCTAGAGCCGCAACTAGACGTGTTCAACAAAACTAGCTGGACTAAACGGCCGCTTGTTAAAGAACCGGCCCATATAAGCCCAGTAAAGAAATGATAGGCTCTTATTCGTTTCGAGACCCACTTATCGTGGGCCTGACTTAGTACCGTTAAATTAAATTGTCAACACCAATTCACCGGTGCCTTGCTGAACTCCATTTTTAGTACTCTTCTTTGTTTGTGTTACAATTTACAAACAGATTCCATGTTTTGTTATATAAGGGGGCTCGTTTATAATGTAAAAAGAAAAAAGAAATGATGATAATTTGTTAAATGAATAATTTGTCATTTTATTATTATATTTGTAATTGTAAAAATCTCTTAAGCGTGCCTAAACCACACTCATATGAGGAGAAAGAACACATTTCATAGTTCAATGAGATACTGTTCTAAAACCACTTGATGTTGTTGTTAGATGGGGTAACTCTCTATATTATGTTATGAAGTGTAAATTCTCTACTTTGTTTTTTAATAAAATATGTCATAAAAAGGATATCTCGATTCACTATTTGTATCTCTTGTTATTTTTAAATAAAGATATCTTATAATAATTATAATTAAGAATTTTAATTCTCATTAATTATAAAGACAATAAATTCTTAGTAGAAATCTATATATCTAATTAATTTAATATTTCATTAATTAAAAAGACATCTACGTGATTTTATAGAATCATCAACTTTATTCTTTTATTTGTTTGTTTTCTATTTTTATAAATATCAAATTTAATAAATAAAAAAATGTGGAACTCTCACGCGTGACAATTTTGGGCTCATTTGAAGCAATCATGACAATAATATTTTATACAATAATAGATTGTTCAAGCAAATGATATACAAGCGAACCCTATGTACTAGACATATATTAAATACAAGAATCAAGCATATTATTTGTTAGAAAATAAATATATAAAAATTTGTGTATAAAGAGATTGGATTTTATATTTTTCATTTTGAGCCTTGAAAAAAGTTACGACTGTCGATGCCCATATTGACAGAGTTCCTTGTGGCATGACTGTCAAATGATGATCGAATAAGTGACTTCAATTCCGAATAGTGAAGGAACGGGGGGGGGGGGCATGTACCCCTCCTGGTTTCCGAAAGTTGACAGATATATATATATCCATCCAGAGTTGGTGTTGGAAATTGTTAAAATATTTGAAAATTCCACAAAATGAGTATTGAAAAGCTACAAAGGCAACACCTAAAAAACCTATGAAGTGTGTCTTTAAAATATTCCTCTTCCAGAAATCGAATTAAAAACCTTTTGGATAATGGCTCAAGCTCGACGCCACTAAGCTAATAACTCTGGATCATGTTTTCCTACTATCAGGTGATCTTCAAACATCTTATTAGAGGCATTTAAACATTTTAAGTAAAACTTGTCGCAAATGCTTACATATATTATGTCCTAACATAGTTATTACAAAATTCACCAACTATAATTCTCCTATAATAGTGTAATCTACCAATTATGAAAGGACCAACTTTTTGTTTTCTATTGAGTTTGACGCAATATCAAGAAAATGGAGGCACCATTATCTTGTTAGCCAACCTTAGCTTGTCCCCTCCTATATAACAACGTGCTTAATAATAACCTATCAACATTGCAATATCTTTTTAAAAATATCCTGAAACTATTTTACTATTATCGATTCCCACTTTTCCATTGTAAAAAAATCCCACTTTTCCAACAAAAAGTGCTAAAAAACTTGAATTAAGGGTAACTTGAGCTATTGTCCATAGGTCCTGATAATGAGCCATGTAGACATATCATTTACTATACTTATTATATATATACAGTTTTTGATTGAGGGAAAATACCAACAAACGACTCATTTTGCTCCAAATACTTCCAAGCTATTAATCTTCTGCAAAATTCTCATAAAAATGAAGCCATATATCTTGATCACTCTTTTAGTTGTATCACATATAATTCATGAAGCTCAAGGTAATATATACTAAACGTTTTTAATTACTTGTTATTTTATTTCATTACGATTATATACTAATGATACTGATAAATTCGTCTCCTTATTTATGTGAAGGCATCCGATTGAAGAAAGCGTCACTTGATAATTCACACCTTGATAATAAGTACAATGTAAGTATTTCAGACTAATACACGATGAATAAGTCATCCGATCGAAATGATTAATTACATTTCATGATCATTGTTTTGTCATCTTCATTTTCATTCTTTGAGATGTTGATTATCTTGTTTAATTATATGCAGAATAATGAAGGTAGCAATAGTTTGGTTAGAAGTAAGAGCATTGGTGCAAAGGAGATTGAGAGTTCATCACGGAAGGAGAAACGACGACTTTCTTCAAAGAGAAAGCATTGGTTACCAAGAATTCATGAAGATTATTATGGACCAAGACATCACAAACCTAGGCATCATTAGGAATATTCATAACTTGATTATTAGTTATTATTAAGGTCTTAGTTTATACAAATTTTGACATTTCATTCAATTTGTTGACATCCTTACTAGAGTAATGGACACACCAACTTGTCCATGTAACCAAATTTTCATTCGTCCAATTGAAAATGATAACGAAATGTATAAGTTGTTAGAAGGAGTTCTAAAATATATATACCTGTAGTAACTTGTATGTGTACAAGTTGCAACATTGTTGTAATAACTATACCAACTAATATATTGTTACATTTTTATTGTTGAGGAATAAATCTCACGATTTCGACAAAGGATCATTACCAAAGATAATTATCGAAATAATCCTTGCAACATGAGGTCGTGCATATTGGTCCCCACAAGTCGCATCATTATAGTAAGGGTCGCTAGAAGTTTGTATTTAGTTTAGGTGCCTTCGGTAATAGTTTTAGTTTCACTTTTAGTAAAGAATATACTCCCTCTATTCCACTTTAATTGACGTTTTGGGAATTCGTGTCAAACTTTGACTACAAATTACTTTATATTTATTAGTCCAAAAAATATACAATTGATATAATTGAATTCGCTTTCCAGAATACTTTCATAATATTAATTTTTTGTAATTTTCTATCATGTAAATATAAAGTAATTGATGATTGAAGTTATGTTTCGGAAAGCGTGAAGTCAATTAAAGTGGAATGGAGGGAGTATTCGTTTGGCGCTCAATAATACTATGTTTTAACTGAACAAGTCTTATGAAAAATGAGTATTAACTCAACAAGCCTAAAAAAAACTTGAAGCGAACTTCTTAAACTGTAATCCTTTCGCCTGACTTAGGTATGACTCACGTTTAGCTAGCCCGGATGGTTAGCTGTGAAATGGTTGTTATGGTCCGTACTTTGTGGATTGCGAAAGTCCTTTTTCAAGGAGAAGAACTCATATTTGTTTCATTGTTAAAATTTGTAACAAGTCACCGAGGACGTTATAATATTATGTGACGGGAGTAACAAAAAGTCAATTTTATCATAATGATCAAGATGTTGTTGATATTGTTTAGATTGACATTTCTCCATGAAACAAAAGTAGAAAACATAGAGAAGTGGTAAGCAAACTGGATTGCATTACAAATAATCCGCTCCCTATATATATTATTATTATTCTTCAACATATTACTTGGTATTTGGTAATATATAGTACAACTAGTTAATGATTAGTTGATGATTGAGTATGTACTTACGCATAGCTTCATCCAAAAAAGTTACTCCAAATCCCTCGTATCTTGGGGAATGTTCGAAGTGGCTACTTGTTTTATTTGTAAACACTTTAATTTGTGTTGGGCTACCTCAAAAGCTAAATATGTTGTCTGCATCACCAAGGTTTATTCTTTTTATATTATGCTCTATCTCTGCCTCAAACAAAAAATTTGGTGAAATATGCATTTGCAGTAACTCAATTTTTTTTTTTTTGTCACTATTTGTTACGCTGTTTTTATTTTGGTGGGTGGGTGGGTGCCAAGTCGGGTCCCAATTATTTGCTCTAGTTTAGGGCGGATTTGGGATTTCGATTATGATGGTGTATGGTTAAAAACAATTTAAAAAACAATGTTTGGACCAAAAAAGTTTATTTTTAAGTCGTTTAACCTGATATTTTAATTTTATGAATAAATGACTAAAACTAAACCAAAACAATAATACTCTGAATATTAAAAATTGATAAGAATGAACAAATTCAATAAATTTTAATATAAAAAATAATTAAAAAGAGCAATAATTCATAATTAAAGAAGATGAATTCCAATTAAATTAACTGTAAACTACTAAATTTTGAGTTGTAATCAAACCAATCAATTCAATTAAATTTTTCTTCAAAATTCCTTTTATATTATTTGAGGAATAAATATTTAGCCCAAACAAATATTCAACATTCAAACACCAAAACACAAACCATGCTCTTTTATAATGGTCTATAGAAAGATTATAGTTTCGGCCCAAATAAATAATCATCTAGTCCAACCCAACTCCACCTTAAACATGTGTTTGAAGCTATAACCTTTTTTAAAATCAAGGGAAATTATTATCACTAAGACACTTCTTGTTTTTATTAGGATATTTATGTGAATACCTTGACACTATCTAAATCCGTCCTGATAAAAAGGAGAATGAATTACCTGATACATAGAAATAAGAATGGATCATCGTAAAAATTAAAATACAATGGCATCGTACAAAATTAAAAAGATGTTCACCACGACATTAAAAAAGAAATTTCCATTATTAATATATTACGATATTGACACATGCATTTCACTGAGTTGTACTTAGAACCTAACATTTTAATAGTTAGGTTATACTAATCTATGCACAATTAATATAATAACCGTCAGTATCTAATCCCTATAATCACTCAACAAACTTACTATAATAACCACCAAGATCTAATGGTCCAGACTTAATGTTAGGTTTTTTTAACCCCATTAAATTAGGTTGTAAGAAAAAACTCCATTTCACTTTAGTATATATAATCTATTTTGGGTTGAATTGGGTTAAAAATTTGTGCGCCCAAACTATCAACTTAACTAAACCACGCATAATTATTATTTTCAATTTTCAATGATGTGCTGAAGGTAACATTAAAAACATAAACTAGCAAGGCCTACTAATAACTAACAATGTACAAGTTGAGCAACCAAAATTAAAGTGATCGCCGACATCAAACAAATTGAGTCTTCATCTTTCATCACCCACTTCACTTTACACGTTAATCACTCTCATCACAACTTCTATATGCCTCACGCTGACTATACATGCACTAACAACATCCACTGCTTCTCGTGTCCTCCTATCTTCATTCGATTCGATAATTTATAAAAAATCTAATCACTTTTGTGACGTTCATGACGTTACAATTCTATATATATAAATGATACGCTCATTTAAGGCGTCCCTCTTTGGCTAGCTCATCGTCCAACAGAAAAGGTGAATTCGGATGTGCCTCTAACGGTTCGGTACTCCACCTCAAGAGTGCCTAGAGTAGGCTGGGGGTAACCACTCACAAGCAGATCCTCCCTTGAACAAATACAGAGTTACTCATGCACCTGTCGTGGATCGAACCCACACACTTATGGAAAAGCATACTCTTATAGTGAAACCCCTTACCATTTGATTTATGGCTCGTGGGCACAATCCTATATATATGACACCAACCTTACTCGAAATTCATTACTTGATCGAACAACATCAATCACACACTTCTACAATTTAAGAAAAACATCATTATATTATGGAACATTATCCAGAGACAACTCCTTCCTCATCCTGCCCATGCATATGCTTAAATTACTTACTCTGCTTTTGTAGGAAAAGAAATCATTATGAGGACGTTCAAAATCAAAGCAGCTCAACAATATTATTGGAAGATCATCATCAAGAACAAAAAAATGGTCCTCAAGAAATTTGGGATTTCTCTAAGAAGATGAAGAATTTGATCAAGAGGATTAAGTTCAACTTTTTTGCAACAAAGAAATCAAAATGTTGCAACAAGTTTCAGTATGATATTGAAGGCTATCAACTTAACTTTGATCGTGAAGTTGAAGAAGAAGAAGATGGTGATATAGGTTTTGTGTTCTCATCAAGATATGCACCCCCTGCTTCATCATTCACCTCTAATGATCATCATAGGACTAGTGGTTTATGATTATACATTAATTATCCTTTCGTGATTCATATGTATAAACTAAGAGTAGAGAATAATTTGTGATTTCTTTTAATTTTGATAGACAATAAAATGAACATTACGAAGATTTAAAGGTGCGCAGAATATGAGTAATTAATCGAATAGTCTAATAACAAAAGGCTCTTGTTGGTGACCTTTTATGGGTTCAAAATTCCTCATCTCTTATCGCTATTTATA
Organism: Echium plantagineum; assembly: GCA_003412495.2. Lineage (NCBI taxonomy): Eukaryota > Viridiplantae > Streptophyta > Magnoliopsida > Boraginales > Boraginaceae > Echium > Echium plantagineum. Next base: position 16,092,127 of record CM016564.1, read on the forward strand.
AAAAAAAAGTTGTACAAAATATAAAATGACTAGAGAATTTTCCACAAACGCGCCGGAATACTTATGGAAGTATATATAAAGCATGATATAAAATAGAAAATTATTGGAATGTTCTTAATAAATAATTGGTCTGCAGAAATGATTACACAATTAGTATAAATGGTACAATTTATTCCCTAATTTAATTTAAATGTTAAAAATAGACAAAAATCCGTCGAAACTAATTGATTTTGGGAAAAAACATATATTTCAATCCTTATGTTTGGGGTAGACACATTTACAACTTAATTTGGTACCAAAATCAAAATTATACTTATCTAGATGACAAAATCTCCATCTGATTGAGCCCCTTGTTTTCTATCGCTTGCGATCTTCTTTTTTTGGGATGAATGCTTATTTTGATTACAAAATTTCCACAATCAAAATATCATTCACATCCTCAAGATGTGCAAGCTTTCTTTTCCTAGAGTTTTGTCGAATCATTTAGCATTGAGGATCTTATTAACTTCATCGATAACATCTAGAATTGTAAAAATAAAAATTGTATACGTTATAGCTCATAAAATGACCATTGTAACAAAAATGAATATTATGATTTCATTCGTTCACCCGTATTCTTAAATCGGTCATCTCCATTAAGTTGATTGTTAATCAATACATATGTCACCAAAATATAGTCATGAATTTTGGATAAGGTCGACTAATTAAAATGATGATTCAGAAACGTTTCAACTTTGGTCTCGTCGATGTACCATAAAGACAGTCGAGTGGTAGTTAAAGTAAAAGGTGAGGATGATGTGGGGAGCTCCATGCATATGCATGCCTCCATTAAGGGACCGAAAGACAAATTATTATATGAGTAGGTAGTTAAAGTATGCTAATATTAATTATGTAATTACTCATTCAATTAGTTTTTTAATTATCATTTAATTATTTTGTACATAAATTAAGAAAGTTTATATTGTAATGTATTCAAATAACATTACGATATGTCAATATAAACTAATATTCTCTCCGTCACATTTTGACTTTTGTTGGTCAAATATTACAAAATTTGATAATAAATTCTCATTAAACGATAAGAAATAATAGTGTTGTGAGATCTTGTTAGATTCGTCTCATTATATATTTTTGAATATCAATTTTTTATATTTTTTCGCATATAAAGAAAGAAATATTTATATTTTAAATCGTGTTTTGTTAATCACAAAAAGTCAAATGTGACAATTATTTAATAATGAAGGGAGTAACATCGTCTACTAACTAACAATGTACAAGTTGACCAACCAAAATTGAAGTGATCGCCGACATAAAACAAATACTAGTATGAGTCTTGATCATCATTCATCATCCACTTCACTTTACACGTTAATTTCTCTCGTTACACATTGTATTAGGCCTTCACGCTGACTATACACGCACTAAAGCCCCACCATAAAACATTCATTACATCACTATTCCATCACAAACTAATAATTGTTTCATATTTTGATCCGACAATTTATAAAAATCTAATCACACATCACGATATTTTATATCGACGTTACATTCCTATATATAGGACCCCAACTATACTCGAAATTCATTACTTCATCAAACAATTTCAAGCACACTTCTACAATTCAAGAAAATTAAAACAATTATTATGGAAGACTATTCAGAGACAACTTTTTCATCTTGTCCATGCATATGCTTAAATTACTTCATCTGCTTTGGTAAGAAAAGAAACGATTGTGGGGATGTTCAAAATCAATGCAGGTCAATATTATTGGAAGATCATCATCATCAAGAACAACAAAATCGTCCTGAAGAAATTTGGGTATTTTCTAAGAAGATGAACAATTTGATAAAGAGGATTCAGTTCAAGTTTGCAACAAAGAAATCAAAATGTTGCAACAAGTTTAAGTATGATATTGAAGGCTATCAACTTAACTTTGATCGTGAAGCTGAAGAAGAAGATGGTGATATAGCTTTTGTTTTTTCATCAAGATTTGCACCTCCTGCTTCTTCTTTTACCTCTAATGATGCTCATAGGATTAGTGGTTTATGACTATTTATTAGAGAATCGTAACTGGTCCGATATTTATTATCCTTTTATGATTCATACTATATATAAAGAAATTAAAGAGTATGTAAAGAATAATTTTGTGATTTATATACATTGATTATCAACTAATTCGTCTCATTTTTATTTAAGTAACATGTATGCATTTGTTAGAAAATCGAAAAAAATTGTTAATTATACATTTTCAACAATGTAGCTTTTAACTATTTTTGTTCTTCTTAATTCAACTTGCAAATTAGCTCGTAAGACAAGAGAAAAGAAACTTAGAGACTATAAGATTATCGTAATTCATGACTTTTAGTAATACCAATAAGAAAATCGGATCCATCGTCTCAGGTGATTCATTCATCGAAAGTGAGTATTATTTTCTTGTAAGACCTAATGAGAAAACTAATTGGTAATGCACATTTAATTTTTAATAATTAAATTATGAAATCTCACTTAATTCGTATGTAATGGTCACATAATGAGAAAATTAAATGTTAATGCATATTTAATGTTTTAATAATTAAATTATGAAATCTCACTTAATTCCTATGTAATGGTCACAATTAATTACTATTTTATGTTTAGATGATAGTCCATCAATTTAACCCCTTAATCAATGATTAGATATATAATCATACTTCGTTCCAATTTAATTCACACTTTCAGCTTAGCTTAACATGGAATCAATCTAGTTTCGAAGTGATTATTCTTCCATATTATGATGTTATTACAACTATTACTAAAATTTAATAAAATTGGATTTATATATTTTCATATTTCATGTTTATAAAATATTTAAATAAATTATATAATATGATCAAAAGTGAATTTGTAGTGCTAAATCAAACATCTAGTGTATTCATCATATATCTTCCAAAAAACAATTGAAAGTTAGATTATCAATTTGATAACTTTCATGTAAATGATGGACAATGGTTAAATATAATAGTCCCCTACATAAAAAAACTAAGTAATAAGGCCAACTTAATACTCCGTAAGTACTTAGTTGGCAAGATACTGTGTGCCCAAATTGATGGGTTTATTTGTAAAATATATTTTAAAGTTATCGACAAACAAATTGAGTTTTATATGTCCACAAAAACTTTAATATTATCCTGACTAAATAATTATTCAGTGTAAGAAAAAGAGTCGTTTCTCAATTTGATGATGACTCATGGTTAGACCCTTATCCATGGCGAAGGGTGCAATTACGTTACACCTTCATATTAATGGTCCTAATCTTTTTATAAATATATTACTCCCTCCGTCCCTAAAAGATTGTCACATTTTGACTTTTGGTAATCAACAAAACACGATTTAAAACATAAATATCTATTATTTTACATGCAAAAAAATTATAAAAAGTTAATATTTCAAAAATATATATTGAGACGAATCTAACAAGGTCCCACAAGACTATATTATTTCTTATCGTTTAATGGGAATTCATGATCAAGTTTTGTGATGTTTGACTATCAAAAGTCAAAATGTGACAATCTTTTAGGGACGGAGGTAGTAATATGTACTCCTTTTTTCCTATTTGTTATTATTCTATCTCAAAACTTTTATTCTAAGTGAATTGTCATCGTATGATTTCAATGTACTTTTTAGTAGAATATATTTTCTATTTTACCCCTATTTAATTAACTTAAATTATTAATATCATAAACAAAAGATTTATGTCAAATTTGAATAAATAATTACTTAGGGGGCTTTATAAGTATAATTGTATTCATTTGTATTCCTTAATCAACATATACTTGAGGAAATTGCCGAAATGGTCCCCGAAAGTGACACCAAATTGCACTTTGGCCCCCAATAGTGGTACCGGTGCAGATTAGTCCCCGAAAGTGACCAAAAAGTTGCAGTTTGGTCCCCAAGTTAACTTTTCCGTTATAATTTAACGTTGACACGCGGTTTTGGGGTTAAAATGGGGCAAAAACATAATTTTAAATACTTTAACTTACCTTAAGTTACTTTAACTTAGTTTTGGTGCCAAATTGCAATTTCCAACTCTTTTCCCTCCAAAAATACACGGGTCAAACATATTAAACACGTGAATAAATACACGGGTCAAACATATTAAACACGTGAAATAAATACACGGGTCAAACATATTAAACACGTGAAATAAAGACACGGTCAAACCACGTTAATAATATTACTTATGAAATCAAAATTTTCATTTCGGATATAATGGCTCCACTTTCTATTGCAAAACATGTCAACATAAATAGAAGAAGAAATTTTAGTTGAAGAAGAAATTGAGGAGGGAAAAATGGAGGAAAAAATTGTGGTTTTGGGTCTTCATATAGACATTTCATTTAGGAGGGAAAAATTGAGGAATAAAGTTATTTTTGGAGGGAAAAGAGTTGGAAATTGCAATTTGGCACCAAAACTAAGTTAAAGTAACTTAAGGTAAGTTAAAGTATTTAAAATTATGTTTTTGCCCCATTTTAACCCCAAAACCGCGTGTCAACGTTAAATTATAACGGAAAAGTTAACTTGGGGACCAAACTGCAACTTTCTGGCCACTTTCGGGGACTAATCTGCACCGGTGCCACTATTGGGGACCAAAGTGCAATCTGGTGCCACTTTCGGGGACCATTTCGGCAATTTCCTCACATATACTTTACTACAAATGTAATGACAATTCAAATCAAAAAATGTCACATGCTATTGCAACTCACCTGAGTTGATCAAGCCTTGATCAAACAAATTATACGTTGAATTTTTTCAAATATAATTAATCGACTAATGATATGAGACAAACATACATAATGATCTAATCATTATCTCTTTAATAAAGTAGAAACATAGAAACTAAAGAGTGATGTTATCTGCCTTTTTTGGGTGGGTTATTCTTGATCTCACTTTAATCGAATATAAGTTATCTTGAATCACATGCTGACATGCACCCATGTTGACGAAGGAGCCATACAGATAGGATAAGGCTGCTGAAAGGGATCCATTAATGTTGACTAATAATTATATACTATAAAGATTGCTCGTAAGCGGAAAAACAAAGTGTTTCAGTACAGTGCATAATGCTGTGTGATGGAGCTCCATTAGGGACCCAAATGTAGATTAGTGTAGTGTACTTAAGTTCGATAATTCAAAATTACAACCAATCTCATATCACTTATTACAATTTGGATACAATTGGTTCTCGCATTTCTCAAAAATAATTTGATCAATGTTAGTATTTGCTAAGGGTGTCACGCAAAATCACTTTGTACGTAATATCCTCCAAGTAATTGTTAAAATGAGTCCAGTAAGACAGTAAATATATCACTTTTGCATTTTAGTTCTTAAGCGACATCGATACGTAAATAGTCTCTAGTGAAGCAAAAACATAAATTCAATCCCCTTACTTTAAAATATAGTGTTTGAAGTAGTTTTAGGGGAGAAGGGATGGGAAGGAGGAAATATGACATGAATTTCAAAATATTATTACTTGTTTCAAAATTATAAAAGTGTTTCAAAAGTAAACTTAAAACCGTTAACAATTAACGGCAGAACCGTTAATTTATAAACCATTTCCCACAAACTACACATTTACAAAGATCATTTTCACATCAATAATATTTATAGGACCAAAATACAACGGTAACTCAATTCCTAAAATCATTTAAACAATTACCTCTAATATTCTCGTTTAACGAAGGCGGTTACTTATAATTCATGTGAGATTAAATTTTGTTCTTAAAGATAAGTATTTAAAACTAAAATCATAAAATTTCATAATCAAACCATGTGCTAGAAGGTGTAGTAGATTCATTTTAATGTTGACCATAAAGTGATTGCCGACGACAATAAAAGAATAATCCCCAATTGGACTCATCAATCATCAATCATCATCCACTTCACTTTACATGCAACTCTTATTTCACGCTGACTATACACGCACTCAAGGGCCAACATGAACATTCACTACATCACTATATATTCATCCCTAACCTCGTTCACAAATATTCATTACTTCTTATTACTTCGACAGTTTACAAAAAATCTAATAACGCGTCACAACATTCATTATTCGATCAAACAATTTCAATTACACTTTCTACACTTCAAGAAAAACAATATTATGGAAAACTATTCGGAGTCAACTTCCTCTTCATCTTGCCCATGCATATGCTTACATTACTTACTTTGTTTTGGTAGTAAAAGAAACAATTCTGGAGATATTCAAAGTCAAAGCATCAGGTCAATATTATTGGGAGATGATCATCAAGAACAACAAAATGGTCCTGAAGAAATTTGGGTATTTTCCAAGAAGATGAAGAATTTGATCAAGAGGATTAAGTTGGATAATATTTTTGCAAGAAAACAAACAAAATGTTGCAAGAAGTTTCAGTATGATATTGAAGGCTATCAACTTAACTTCGATCGTGAAGGTGATGAAGAAGATTTTGGTTTCTCATCGAGATATGCCCCCCCTACTGCTTCTTCATTTAGTTTTGAGCATCATAAGATGAGTGGTTTATGATTAATTTTACAAGTTTCATACATATATGATAATCTTAGGAATATGTTTTGCCCAGTGTTGTTCTCCTTTACCAGAGTGTTTGATTTCGTTTAGGGCAATTTCCTAAACTTCTTCCTTGGAATTAGGCGTGTTTTTTAATTCGCCATGTGTATATATTATGATAGCTTCATCAATAAAAATCTCAAGATTTGATATAATATTATATTTTGAACTAATTGTTAGTGTCACCTAAAGAAGTGCTACTCAATTGTAGTTTGATTTAGTTAGTGGCAACCTCTTAGGTAAGCCTATAGGTTACCACTCAGGTAACAATAGCAACCTTGGCAATTCTGCCCATGGTCAACCGAACCTTGAACACCTTCTGGCGATGCCACTAGAAGCTACTAACAATCTCGCTTGGATTCCACTTATCAGAACATGGAAAGGCTCTTAATCAATAGTATCCTCAATGGATGAATAAGAGTAGTAATATTTAGCTGTATGAAAATTTCTTCACAATCTAAGATGTAAAAGTAAGTGTGTCTCAAAGTGATGTTCTTTACTTTAGTAGTTAGATGAAAACAAAAGAAAATAAAACCATCGAGACATGCATCGAGGAAACCGCCCCACGATGGAGGTCTCGCTGACCTTCAGTGGTCACAACTTGAGACGTCATGGAGAGCCTCATCGAGAGCTATAACACTTCATAAGACAAGATTGAAAAACATTATGATGCCATTGAAAGCCATAACACTCAATGAAGGCTTCGATGCCATTCATTTAATTGGTTCAACTATATGAAAAAGACGACTTCATTCAACATTGTCTTAAACCATTCATTTTATTAAGCCCATAAACTGTAAGTCCTTTCATCTATGGTATAAATCCTGAATCTGCCTTGGTCTAACTCGGCATTTACGTTCATTTGGACTATTCTCATCTGCTGTGCATGTATCCCCTAATTCAGTTGTACCTATAGCAATTTCTATAGTTTATGAATGAATAGCGATCGTCAGTTTAACACTAGAAGAAAAAAATTCTCCTCAAACTTGATTTTCCAAGCAACGAATTTGATTTCACTAAATTCAAGAGTTAAAGAATATAAAATCTGCATTTTCACCAATATCGAGTAAATTCAGAAAGCTCTTCAAGGTATCAGCATCCATATCTATTACATACTGATGATCTTGAGAATGGCTGAAGCTTACCTTTATGACAACATGCCACTCAGAAATGCCCTGAAATATAAACATTTTTAACCAAATTTGAGCTATCCAACTATCCAAGGAGGAAGGAAATGTAAATAGAACTACTTACCAGATCCCGGAGGATTTCTTCCGATTCCTGCAAAATAAGAACATATTGTTAGACAATCTATCAGCATGTACGAGAAGACTCTAAACGTATACGGCTAAAGGTGGATAAATTTTACCTTGGTTTTCCATCAAAAGCATCGTTTATTTCAACGCCAGTAGGTCTCTCTGGGAAAGTTGACAGTAGAACATATTTCTCCTTCCCTGGCAATTCATCTACCCTTCTAAATAGCTCGTAATCATTTGGGTATGCCATCCTGTCATAGAATAACATAAAAAGGTGAAACTGAAATTTCTACAATTTCAACTTTTGACTCCTTTAATTGAGAATTGCCCATACTTAGTTTCATTCAAGTATCGTGTTAGTGTCATAGACAGCTTACTGAATTTCTGATAATAGTATTATAGACAGCTTACTGAATTTCTCATGTACATTGAGAAACTTCGGTCGAATGAGTTAAGTGTTGTTATCAATCTAAAGGTGTAATAGAGAAGATGATAGTCTCTTGAACACATTCAACTTTAGTTTATTGTCGACGAGCGGAATATGAGCTTCCAAAGTTTGGTGTTAAGAGGAGCTAGTCATGAAAACTGTGCATGCTTAATTTACTCCACTTCAATTACGATCTACAAATGTGAGAACTGGAAGGAATTTTTTGTCATTTGGACATGATAGTGAATACAGACAGGTGATAAAAATTACAAGTGAAGAGTATTCATGGTAATTTTACCTCAGAGCACCCATGATAGGATATTGTGTTCCTGCGTAGTAAAGCAGCCGAAAAATATAATACAGCTCAAATGATGCAGCATACTCAAGTCTCTTCTCGCGTCCCATAGTCTGAAAATAAAGAAAATCAAAAAATTAAAAGATGCTGATCGATTGGAAGTTTCCAATAGAAATTATCAGTAGAAGAACTTACTTGCATGATGCCACTTGATGCAGGTAAATCCTGTCATAAAGAGGGGGAGTCATTAGTAGTTTTGTACTAGGGAATATTAATATCGACTAGAATGAGATAAATGCATTAAAAATGAGTAGCCTCCTAGATCATTGCATGTCTTTGAGATGCCATCTGGTTTTTAGGAGAGTATGAATTTGTGACTCGTTGAGAGTGGGAAATCACCTCAAACATAAAAAGGCACCATCGATGTAAGGAGTCTTATTGTGCCTAGGAGCTTTAGATTTACATTTAGTGTATCATACTATAATGCACATTACCAAGAAAGTCTCCTTGCATTTACCACAAACTAACCTTTAATTTGGGATTAATAAGTATAACGGGGCGGCTACCAGCAGCATCAGTCATAGCTTTCATATCCTGGATTTGACAGAATGTTCGATGAAGATTGAAGATGTGCTCCGAATGTTATGAGGCAATTGCATTAAGCACTTACGTCGATGATGCAATTTCCTACTGCATTTTGAGGAGCAATTAATATAAAGATATCATCTTGATCGTCAACTTCTTGTGCACCTGCAACGAAGTGAATGTAGATTTATTAATAGCAGGCATTTAGCTACTGCCTATATAGAGGAAAGGCCGTCTGATATGAGAAAAATAAATGCATGTTCACAAGTACCCTGCTCAATAAAACAATAGTATTTTAAATCTCAATATTATGACTGGCATTCTCTTTTTCTTCCACCTTCTGTACTGAATTGTAGATTCATGATGTATAAAATAAGCAGGCTTACCTTACCCCTGCCTCCCCTAAGTAATTTCTACTCTACTCCTAATTGAAACATACATGTCAGTGACATACACACATAATGGGGCAATATAACTTGCCGGAGAAGCCATATGATTATATAGTCAGTACTATACCTACAGCGCCTATGTTGACAAAGGTACCCTTGGCACCATAATCACCCCAATCCATGTATTCCAGGATCTTTCTAGACCCGGCAAGTTGCAATGGTATACCTGCTAGTGCTCCTTGACCCATTGACCCTTGCACACATACCTATAAAGATTATCTGGAGGCTTATTGCAAAAGCTACTTTTGAAGAGTTAACAGATTTTACAAGAATGGTCATAATATTTGCACCTTAACACGTTTTCCGTCATCTGCGAAAGAAAGGGCAAGAACCCGAACAAGTTCCATCAGAGTACCTATTCGATAAACATCCTGTGCATAACAACATATGATCAACTCAGGCTAACAAATGGAAAATTAATGAACACAATCCTCACCATTTCAGGATTCAACTCGGGGATATTGATTTCTGCCTGTAAGTTTAGAGCATTAATATTAGTATGAGATTAAAACTAACATCAGTAGAATCTCATCTGTTACAGCAATCAGAAAATAAAGCACACATTATGGAAGGTCTTAATAAATAGCTACATAATCCTCGGTCTGGGTCTTCTCTTTCTTTGTCAATGTCGGTAAAGTATCGGTGTCTTCTCCTTTTTCAAATAAATCTCAATGTACACTTCATAACTTATTCTGCAAAGTTACATTGTGTTGTCCATTATGTTCCTTGGAGCAGTTTTTATTACTTCGGAAATGGGATGTTTATAAGCTCTTTAAGAAATCTCTACAAACTCTCGCGTACTGATATAGCGTTTTCTTTAACAAATGACTTCTGGAACTAGTCTCCATTCATGCACAGTTTTCAAGCATCAAATACACAACTGACATGAGTTCGTTCTAAAAAATCTATTGATTAGCATAATGGAAATTCAAACAAAAAGTGAAGAAACACAAGTATTCTCCTCTTTTACATTTAAAAAAAAAACTAATTAAAAAAATCTCCTCTTTGTGCAAAATATTACATCCTAGTTTCATGTGAGGATACTTAATAATTTATTTAGAGCGAAGTCGCATGTTTGATGAAGCATCACAACCATACACTTCCTTACCTTGAGTCGAGTTTTCCCAGCTATTATAGCTTTCTTTGTGGCTTGTAGCACGTCATAGTAGAAGTACTCCCTTATCTCTCTGGAATGAGGAATATTATTTAATCTTGTAGGTATCCCTCTCCAATTTTCCTGCTCAAGGCTAAAAGGAGGCATCCATTAGCTTCAAGTCATCTCATGTGAGAAAAAATATTTCTAATGTCAGAAAGATAATCTGACTAACCGACTGTTTAATACTTTAGTTGAAGAAACCTCGACAGGAGAGCTTCCATTCCCTGCCAGTCATCCTTATGAGAAGATTTAATGAAGTTCACTTAGACATACCAAGGGTCCCAGGAGATAAAATTGAGTCATATTGTTTAATTTGGTCTTCAATTATACCTACTAATAGTTAAATAGTTCTTGCATACTTCTCAGTACAAATATATGGCTCCTGCACCTGAACAGTTACCTAATTTTGTTTCGTCGTCTCTTTGTTTCTGTACATCAGTCAATAGGCTGCTTATCTCAGAGAAAACTTCTTCTTTGGGACAGTTTCCATTAAGCTGTTTGACCAAAGACTCCGATGTAAATAACATATAGAGGTTGATCCAGAAAAGTAAAGATGAAGCCATGTTTAACTTGGATGTTTAGATACCTTTTGCAGTATCTTCCCATAAGTTGATATGATCGCGTTTGTATTTTCCTTGTATATTTGTAGACGTGATTTCACCTAAAACGTTGTAAATCCAAGTATAAATTTCTGAGACAAATAATTTTACATACATTTTTTTGACATCTGCATGTTCTAGCAAAATTACTCATTGCATTTGGACTTGGTTATTAGTGTCAAGGCATCACCTAGTTAAGTAGTAGTATTTAATTTGTTTTCCCTTTCAGACAAAATTATTGATATGTTGATTAAGGCAAATGTATCACTTCATATCTGATTTGCAAGATTTAATAAACACAGTTCCCCTTTAAATAAGATTGACTAGTCATTTATAATGAGAGCCATCAATGGAAACAGTTTTCTGCTATTATGATAACATCAAGTGTTCATGCTCAATGTATCTCAATACATGATGACTTGATTTTTTTCCCCCTGCTTCCACAACACATCATGGGTTCAGGAAGATGCACGGTTAGTAATATGCTATCAAGAGCAAGATAAAGATACCTTTTCCTCTGTGTCATCAGGACGAGTTATAAGCCTTGATTTTATTTCTTCATTTTCTGGTGGAAAGTATTTGATATGGTAAATTTTTCCTGTAACAGGATCTAGTCTTCTGCCAACACATCTCTCAATCAAAGTCATGTCAGGAACCTAGAACAAGAAATATTTCTGTAAGTCACAATCACGCGAGAGCATGAAGTCTTTGAATGAGCAATAACAAGATGTTGCAACTTCATTGTCTCAACTAATGCAATGGAATTACTAGCACAAGTAATGTGGATGTGGTCCTTTGAGAGAAACAGACTTCATTTAGGTAAGAAAACAACTTTCCTAATAAATGTAAGACACGCATCTTGTCACCTAGATCGATGCATGAAACCGTATGCCCCTACATAATTATAACAGGATTGGCTACATATTCACTCCACCTATGGAAATCACAGGATGAAGACATTATAAGAAAACGAGGGATTGGCAGTTTACAAAGTGTATTTGAATATATAAGGCCACTAGCATGTATAAGGCAAGTAAAGATCAGATAATATGCATCTCCAGCAAGTGAGGTTTAGGAAATGTCAGAGAAGTCTGATTAAAATAACACCTCACAAGAGCACATACATCTAGCATGATACAAATATCTGGTCTAATGTTCATTTTCTCCAGGCTTTCTGCTTGCGACAAACTCCGTGGATAGCCATCCAATAGCCACCCTCTCTCTTTTGCATCTGGTAGTGACAATCGTGTTTGCACCATCTGTCAAATATATCCTCAACAACAACAAACTAATTACAAGTGACCAACACGTAAAACACGAAAGTGGCAATGAAGCACACCATACCTGAGTGACAATCTCATCTGGTACAAGGCGACCGGAGTTCATATACTCCTTAGCTTTGTTACCAATATCTGTGCTAGCACTTACTTCAGCTCTTAGAAGATCTCCAGTTGATACATGCACTAACCCAAACTGCAAAAGGGAGAGCTCAGTGAATTCTACAGATGATCTCCCAATATAAATAACCATGTTCGACATAACATGACAATAAGATCAGCGAAATAAATTCATGAATACCTTCTTCACAATCATCTCGCATTGAGTTCCTTTGCCAGATGCAGGGGCACCTGATATCATCACCTTTAATGGCTCATTTTGAGAAGAAACCACCAGAAATCTCTACTTCCAACATCAATATAAGGGCAAAAATTATTTTTTAGGGAATAATTCAGAAAAGGCTAACAATATTAACTGTTTCCAACTTCGAGAACAAGAATAAAATAATTTCGATAAAAAATAACAATTTTAATTTTTTCTATATCCAAGTTTGAAAACATGAATGAAATCATTTCTATAAAAAACAATAATGCTCACTCCTTTTCCAAAAGATAGTTCATTTTGTTTTTCAATTGTCATGACTAAAAAACTTTGGATCAAAATTATCATGTTAATATGAAATTCATTATTTAACCAAATATCATACGATATAAAAAAACTATTTGAGTTTAAAAGTAAAAGATCAACGTCATCAACATGCTTCAATGTCTCTAAAGAAGAGCTCTTGCCTAAACGAGCTAAGAGGGTCGGATAGTACTCAACTTAGCCCTATGAGGGAGGCTGTTTCCAAATTGACAGAAAAGTTAAGTACAGACACTATCTACTACCTCACAATCGATAAGAAGCCTATCTACTGTAATGGGTCACTTTGAGTTATTTCATTATATCTAATAATCAAAGAACATAACAATTCTGACTCCACAGACCATGAAAAACTTCAAAAGCAATCATCAAAATTCAAAATTGCAATATAATTTGAAATGGAGGGAGTGTATCAACTTGTAATTTGCAATAGAATGAAACAGATGAATACAGAATTACATAATAAAGTGGCTAGAAACAATAACAAAAATAAAAATAAAGTGGGTAGACTGTAGAGAACATGCAAAAAAACAATAGTGATAATGCAAACCTTGGTTTTTTGCTTAGTAGTGAAAAGGGTATGGTTGATTAGCTTTGTTGATGAAAAGTTTGTCGAAAAAAGAGAAGAAGAGGAAGATAAGGGCGAGAAAGAGGGAGGTGGAAGACAAGAAAAGGAAGCTGAAAAATGAGGAACAAAAGCTTTAGTGGAAGAGGTCGTAGTGAAAGAAGAAATGGGATTAGGCAATGGATGGTTCGACATGGCTGAAGAATGAATTATGATCAACTCAATGGTTGTCTTGGAGACAATGCTCAAACCAACGACCGCCACAAAGGTGAATGAGTTCATGTACATGGTGGGCCATTTTTCTTTTTTTTTTTGATAAATGATTCATAATATAAATTAGTCAATAATTTGGCTAAAAGCGCCATTACAAAGTGAAGACAACATAATATCATTATTAGTCTCATTAAAATCTCTAATAACAAAATTTCTAAGGTTGTGGAGACATCCCGCACTAGTTGGTTTCCAAAAAATGTTGCAACATTTTCTTGATCCATTGCCAAGCAGTAGCTTTACGTCGTCCTTCTGGTGTAAAAAGTGAAAGTACCTAAACCAAATCTGAGAGATGTAACAGTCAGTGACAATAAAAACACTATGATTATTAATACCTCCTGCAATGATCAAACATGTGAGAATTCCAGTGCAGAGATTCTTCAGGTTCACTTTTTTGCTATAGATATCCTCGAGAAGATTCGATCCTTCAACGGTTGAGTGATTTCCATGAATGGACGTTGAGATAGTCCACTTGGGGTTGGAGTCTGAAGTGATTCCGAAGAGGACTTTATTGTCTCTCTTATTGCAACCTCTTTGGCAGTTGTTGCAAAAGAGAGCACGACTCTCGTTGAAGTAGAGATTGGACATTCTATTCAAAATAATCTCTTCCGATTTATGTGTGTTGCCGGAGTGACTAGAGAGGTTTTTGGATGCAAACCCCCTATGCCACTCATTGCATAGATTGGAGGCGAGACATGTAGTCTTCGGGATGTCAGGTTTAGCCCCATTAAAGAGGCAGTCGTTCCTGGCAAGCCAGACAGCCCAAAGGATACTTCCAAATTTATTGAGATCTTTAATGTTAACATGGGTCCATTTTCGCATTAACCATCGGACAACCGACAGGTAAATGGGGTCAGAAGGAGAAATATAAAAATTAAAAAAAGAGAAAATGGATTTGGTGAAAGAGCATTCAGAAAAAAGGTGTTGAGATGAGTCTGTGCCTTGATTACAAAGAGGGCAATCAAGAGGGAAGGTCTTCTTAGTTTTGGTAGAGAGATTATCCAAAGTAGGTAGCCTATTTAGGAGCAATTTCCACAAGAAAGTGTGGATTTTTTCAGGAAATGGAGTTTTATAGAGCTTTTTCCAAACACCCGCAGGGATACGGTGGTGATTTGCAGGGCAGTGAACCTCCTCGTGGAGAGAAGACCTAAGCTTAGAGTAGATGTTATTTGTCGTGAAGTTGTTTTCAGGCCAAAATTTTCTATCATCACCATGGGTGATAGTGATAGCAAGAATGTCAGAGCCAATTGAGGAGGGGAAAATAGTTTTGATTAAAGGAAGGTTCCATTGATTATAATTGGTAATCAAGCTAGAGACAAGATTGGGGTGATTGTTAGGTGGGGGGTTAATGTTGATGGAGGTAAGAGGTGGATGAAAAGTGTTCTTTTTGGCTTTTACTGGGATCCAAGTGTCGTTCCAGATGTTAATATTGGAACCATTACCAACTTTCCAAGGGGAGAAGTTGTCAATGCACGCGATACCAGCGGCAATACTTTTCCAAGTCCAGGAGGAATTGGACTTACGAGTGGGTGGGATGGGCTCAGAATTGGGATAATACTTGGACTTTAGAAGTTTGGTCATGGGGAGATTTGGTTGGTTGAGCACTCTCCAACTATTTCTGGCAAGGAGTGCCAGATTGAAGTGGTGGGCCATTTTTCTACTCCTATACAAATTCGAACCAACGCCTCTTGAAAAGATGCTTGAAAAATGCTGAAATCCGATATCACTAGATTAAAAGTCTTGGATCATAGAGATTAATAATTGGCTTTTGTAATTTCAGATTTTCTATCTAATAATCCCATTTATTTAGGATCAATTATTTTATATTAAACTAATTTTTTATATCAAAAACCCTTTTTTCTCTATAAATAGAGATTTGGGTCATTTCATTTGGAGACAAAAAATAATTTTTGAGAAATTTTATATTTCAAATTTTAACAAAGTATTAACTAAAAATGCCAAAATTAAATAAGGTGAAATGAAAATTCAAAAATTACTTCCAATTAGCACTCATAAACTTTTTTGCATAGATTATTACATGAGTGTAACTGAATATCACCTTCTAACTTCCGTTTCATTTCTAGACTTCAATTATTCGATATCATTAAAAATTAATAAGGACATTTCATACCACATGTTCCATAATGTGGGTACTTTCAATGCACAATCATAAAACAAAAATCATATGGCAGCTAATCTTCTATGATACCATACTCTTAGAATTCATTCATATGGTGTGAGTCTATGTGAATATTTGAATCTTGATTTGACTATGGAGCTCCAAAGATTGTTAAGGTTTTTTGTTGATATTAGAGTTAAGTTACAAATTTAGTATTATACCGATACATGTAAATCTCGTCTTAACATTCTGAAAGATTTGATGAGGATATACAGATATCAACTTGGATTTGAATTAAGTCTTAATGCCATGTGATTTATAACACAATGGTAAATCGGTACATACATAGAAAAATGCAACTCTTGTTGAAAGTTCGACAACAATAAATTTGAAACGGTTTTGGAGAGTTGAAGGGTTAGTGTTATGCTAGTTAGACCATGTATGTTACCCAATAAATATATGTGTTATTTCTTGTATTATGTATCACAAAAATAGAGAGAAACATAATCGAAAAATTGTTGAGAGTCAATCAATTATTCTTGTGAACTTTGTCGTTGAGATTTCTAATCTATAAGAAAATAATCAACTAAGAGAGATTCATAACTAGTGGTAGGGATTTAACAATCTTCTTGGTTTGATTATAATGAATTTGCAATAACAACAACAAGTCAACAACATGACGTTACATTAATAATGAACTTGTATAAATTTTTGTGTTATTTATTTTCGTAATTATTTTGTCATTGTTACACAGGTTTTTGGTAAGAACTTTAATCTTAGGTCATAATTCCTAACATCTTTTTCTTAATTGAATAATTAAATCATTTTAGTATAGCCCCTTTCAAATACTATTCTCCATGTACAAATACTAGTATTTTAAAAATTAGAAGGTTAGGTCATAATCCCTAACATCTTTTTCTTAATTGAATAACTAAATCATTTTAGTATAGTTCCTTTCAAACACTACTCTCCAAGTACAAATACTAATATTTTGAAAATTAGAAGGTTGTATCAACAAGCACCTTTATATCTATAAAAATACATTTACCATATAACTATAAAATCACACAAAGAGAGATAATAAAGAAAAATACTGTACAATGCTTATTTATAAGCTTTAGATAGTAACTAGAAAAGTAACGTCTCTTAATATTTTGATACACATCCACCAAAGGGACAATGACATATGACTAAACATATATTTATATCATCACCATATGTAGCTATTAATCTATTATCACTTCATTGAAAGTTACAGTCTATTAAATATTTTCTTTATTAATGATAAAAAATGTAAATTGTGGAGTATCATTTTATAATATTTATTTTTCTTCTTTTGATATATTTTAAGTATTATATACTTATATATCGTTTCCTTGAACTTGTTTATTAATGTCAAATATATAAACTTACTTTTTCCTTTTATGTAATCTTTTTTAATTTATTTAACGAATTTTGTTATACCTAATAGGTGCACAATAATTTTGATATACTCCTTTTGGATTTTTAAATTTATACCATCTTCAAAATAAATAACCATTATTTATCACTCCATTCCAATATTTAATTTCAAAATGTTACTTAAAAAGGCTAACTAATAAACGTTATGCCCATACATATCACGTGATAATTAATTAATCTTATCATTACAAAAGTGTAGTCGTTTATCACTCCATTCCGAAATTCCAAATGTTACTTAAAAAGGTTAATTAATAATACTGTGTGCAAGTGATTCCGTATATATCACATACTTTAATTTGATATATATATGTAAGAGCACTCACATCAGTTGCCTTAAAAGCTATTTTAGGGAGTGAAAATATTAATAATATCAAAAAATGTACTTTATCAGCTCACCTATAATACACTAACTCCCAAAAATATTATTCACACAATGCAAAATGGTGAATATATTCACATGGTGTATTGAGCGGTTATTTTACATTTCCCTCCTTTTCCCTCCAATCTATATTGTATTTATCATATTTTGCCTCCATTCTTTTCATCTCTTTTCTTTATCATATTATTAATAATTAATTTATGCTTAAAAATTAATGCTATAAAACTTACTTAATTTGATAATAATTTTTTTTTTGGATTCATATAATTTAAAAATATGTATATAATGAAATTTAATCACAACTTATTTAAATCAGTATGTACTTTAAAAATAATAATTGTTGAAAATTTAAAAAGAATTGACATATTTGAAACTTTAACTTTTGAAGTTTGGGTGAATAATAAGGAAGCTGGTAAAGTAAATGTATAAAAAGCTAATACCAAAAATAGAAAATTGACGGTTACAAGTGTATTATAGGAAAATTATTGGGAAACTGATGTGAGTGCTCTAAATCAATGAAAATTAAATGAGCTAAATCATTAACAAACTACAGTCCTTATGTATCACTCCATTCCACAATTAAGGTTATCTAAAGTTGACGTGTAAGTAATTCTATATTTCCAAACATACCCCATACTTTAATTGATGTAATGAGTAAATTAATTGTTAATTGTTAATTGACCAAAATTTAATTCGGAGTAATGATAGTGATTAACTAACCCAGTAAGCAATAACTATCGGTCAATTTCAAACCAAATAGAACGTGTAAATAACGTGTGGCCCCCTCCCCCTCCCACCAATTATCCAATGTTTCGTTAGGATAGATATATTTAAAAATTTGCCTTCAGTTCACCGAATAACCTAATGGAAAAGGTTTTTATTAGTGACTAGAAGGTCCTGACTCGAAACTCATCTCATCGCTAATTTACAAAAAAAAAAAATATTATTTGTCTTGATATTATTTAAAAATAGATATTTAATACCTAAAATAATACAGAAAATTTTTAGTAAGCCACATTTATCTTTTCAAAATTTATAGGAGTATAATTTATTCTTTTACTAACTTTTTTATAGTTATCATTAGGAGTATTTATTGAGTATCACATTATAATTAAGTCGTTTATAAAAATTTTGATTCCGTCACGATCGATGCTACAAAACAGCTCATTGTTCTAGTTCCCAATACCGACAACCCAACACCACAAACATACAACGCATCGACATACTTGTCTAGATTCTTGGCCAATCCGCAATCACTACCTCCACGTGGAATCCCCCCCCCCCCCTTTTTTTTTTGTTTCTTGATTGTTTCCTTCGTCTGCAGCATCTATGGAGGAGATCCCAATAGGGGGTGGAAGTGAAGGAGGATCATCTGGAAGAGGCAGCTCAGACAGTAATGGTGGTGGTGAAGACAAAACCACTTTCAAGAAAATTGAGAAATATGGCTCCAAAGTTGTTGCCTGCGAGTATTCTGGATGGGTTTATCATGTGGGTGTTAACTCAATTGGGCATGAGTATTGCCATCTTCGTTTTCTTTTGGTTCGTGGTAAATATGTTGAGATGTTCAAGAGGGATCCTACTCAAAACCCTTCCATTGTAAGCTCAATTACTTGTCTACATTGTCAACTTTGATTTTTAGTCATCTAATCGTAATGATTAACATGTCCCGATGCCTGGAGGCTCCCGTCTTAGCGGGATAAGAGGTTCGGATATAATGGAGCCTTATCGTTATGATAACATGGATTGTTTCTGCATTGGCCCGGGAGGATCACAATATTTATGGTGTCAATTGACACACAAATTTGATTTAGAATTAAAATGAGTTTATAATGTTTGTAGTTAATTAAGGTGAAAATAGGAGTATTACAATTTGGGATAGTAGTTTCCTTTCTGTTCTTGGTAAATATGTTGCGATGTAGAAATGTGATCAAGGTGAGAATTCTGGCATTGTAAGCTTCACGTTTTCTTGTTCTTGGTTTATTGCCCATAAGTCAGATACTACGTCTACCCCACATAGATCGTCGAGTGTTAAACCGTATGTATGCAAGAGTCCTAGTAGGACTCTATCTATCACAGAATTAGTGTCAGTTGTGTTTCGACTAGTGTATATCATGTTACTAGTTTATAGCCTAGGAAGTCTCTATTAATGAAAATACAGAAGCTACAACCTGTGCTTCTCACAATTCCTTTGTCTTCTCTGATATTTATTAATTATTACTTACAATAGTTTATCATCCAGTTTGACAAAATTTCTGCCTACATTGACACACAACTTTGATTTCGAATAAATTATCGTGTTGATAGTAAAGTAAGTTAAAAATACTATCTTTGAGGCATTTCCGTATTAGTTTCTTCTTAGTTCTTGGTAAATTTGGTGAGATGTACAAACGTGATCCAGATGAGAAATCTGGCATTGTAAGCTTCACCCTTTAATGTTCTTGATTTGTTGCCCATACGTCAAATGCTATCTCTATCCCACATAGATCGTCGAGTTTGATTTTCAATGACTTAAGTTGACAAGAATGTTGGTGCTAATTGACACATAACTTTGATTTATAATTAAATAAATTATTATGTTAATAGTAAGGTAAGTTGAGATTACTATCTTTTGTTTTGTTTTAGCTCTCGGTAAATATGTTGAGATTTACAAACGTGATCAAGGTAGGAATGGCATTGAGTTTCACCCTTCATGTTCTCCCTCTTTTTTTTGCTCACCACAAGCAGCATTTGGTAAAATGTGTGACTTTGTGTTCATCGCATCTCATTTTTCAGTTTTTTCTGAACTTCGATTTGTTTGCATGCTAAGTACGGCAGCCCCTAAAAACTTTTCTAAGAATTGTGATTATTATAGGTTCAACGGTCAGAGATTAGTTAGCTCGAGCGTTATTGTAGATTGTGTGCTATAGGATTATTTGATGTTTTGGTTAAAACTATGTTGGCCGGGGAGCGAATTTAGAGTTGGGTGACCATTGATCTGGTGACTTCTGAGAATGCTAACCCAAGAACTTTAGAGATTATGATTGTAATTACTTTTCATGGTTTGGTGATTTAGAGCGTTGAGGAAGATTGAATGGTATATATTTATATGATTGGTTTATACTATGTTGGTCAGGGGAGCGGGGTTTAAAGTTGGGTGAGCTGCCAATTGTGAGAATTATGATTGTTATTGCTTCTCATGGTTCAGTGATTGCTTAGCTGGAGCTTCCAAATTAACAAGTTTAATGTTTCTTGCTCTGAACAACTGAAGAGGTTGCACTGACTTGATGTTTAATTTCAACTAAGCATTAAAAATTGTGGGATGTGAGCCAATGCAGTCATCTAACTATCAATTCAATTCCACTACTGAATTGTATCCTACGTTTTTCTAACTAACTCCGATGATTTACTATAAATAGTATTTTAGTTTATAAAGGTAGATATATAAGAAGCTTTCTTCTTCATCATCTTCTAAAACTCATCACTTTTCTTGCTGCGGATGAGTTTTCACCTACTTATTTTCTACTTTTTGCTAAATTAATGAGTGGGTCGCCTACATGAATAGGACCTCATGGTATATGCCTATGTTGATCATCTTTTCCATGAAGCTCCATTAACTCTATTGAGTGCATATCTAAGAGAGCTCTTAATCTTATTTATTTCCTTTAAATGTATTTTCCAATTAGTATTATTCTTTTTCACCTCGACATGGTTATCTCGTCAACAGTCTATTTCTCCATATTTCTCTCTTTGGTGCTCATGTGTTACAAATGTTAACAGAGAGCTAAATCTGCTACATAAAACGTTGTTTTTGCAGAAACCAATCAGGAGGGGAGCCATTGGGCACACACTTATGGTTGAGGAGCTTGGGCGTCGAAAGGTTAATCATGGTGTAAGGCATCTATAATCTTTTTTCTGTAAAATCATTTTACACTAAGAGGAAATCTTCTGCTTGCTTTCTACAACTGGTAGTGGCGTTTGCAGTTTCGTAGCTAAAAAGTCTATATGTTAGGTCAGCACTTGTCTGTAGAGATTACTGAATGTTAACTGATAGAGATATGAGGCCAGAACATTTTATATTGATGAAAATTTTATTGTATAGAACAATAAGAATGGAGTAACAAGCATGATACATGAGGAACATCCATTTAACTTCATCTGTCGTATAAATAGAACTTTTAAATAATAGTTGAAACATTTACGTTGAACATGTGATTTTATAATTGATTAATGTAAGTGGGTAATTGAGTGTTTATACTTATGCTGGGAGTTTCTTCTTAGGCTGATGATTTTGTTGTACCTTTCTTGTAGGAAGTCTATGTTATAAGGTTTTACAATCGCTTGGATGAGACAAAAAAGGGAGAAGTAAGTTTGCTTTATGTACATATTTTTCCTTGAACAGTACATTATATGTTGAGCATACTTTCAGCAGTTCTTTATAATATTATTTAAATTTAAGCACTTCTATCAGCTTAATCACTGTAATCCAGATATAACATTCTGATGAATGATGTATTTCAAGGTCTAACATATTGTTGATGTAGTTATTTGGATATTCGATAAACATTTGATAGATAAAGTACTGAGTAACTGCATTTAAATTGATAAAAAGAATATCCCGAGTATGTTATTTTAAATTAAGTTAGATTAATTTGCTATAGAATTGGAAAGAACAAAGTCCAACTAATGTCTAGCTTATACAATTTTGTGACGAAAGCTGATGATTAACATCACTAGGAATGAAGACATTATGATGCCAGTTAGTGCTACCGTGCTACCACATGTCCTTGTAATCCAAATATGGATGGGGTTTGGAGAACCACTTGGTGCAAAAGATAAACTCTATGTCTTTCAGTTTCAAACAGTTACTTACCTTGTTAAACAGGGTTTTGTTTGTTACATGATCTATGTTAGTCGAAATCCCTGAGATTGATATCGCTTAAGCTTAAACGTTTATAGGAATAGCTTTATTGAGTCTAGAGACCCATAGACCATATTAGAAAATATCAATATGGATTCTTTTAAAGTGCACCAATCTTATTATATCTATCAAAGAACTATGGTTGTTCCTTGATCATATCTCATATGCATGTGGAGATAAATAGGAAATTTTAGCCAAAGAGATTGAGAGAGGTTGGGAGTTTGAGGGGGGGGGAGGAAAATTAATTCTCTTTGGGGTGGAAAAATGTGATTGTGTCGATACTTTAAGGTTGTTGAGATAATGGTAGTTTGAAAGTCCATGGGAGAGGGCTCTAACTAATGTTTTGGGAAGTTAACAAGAAAAATGGGTGCAGGAAAAAGGAGGTTGGAGATGTAAAATGAATTTTTGTTTGTGCAATCAAATGGGGAAGAGCAGCAGCATGAACATGATTGCCATTTTATCAATATAAGGATTGTGTCTGCCGTTTCTTAGTAGCCTGGATTTCTTCGTCGTGCTATCTTAATATAATGGTTAACTTAATTCCTTCCTATGGATTGCTATTGAAGGAAATTTAAGAGGATTGATTGATCATAGCGATGCTAGTTGTTTGTGATCTGTAGCTCAGATAATGCACTGAAGGATCACATGAGTTTAATTTTTCTTGTTATGCCAATGCTTAAACCTTTCACCTCATCCTCATAATATATTTTTATTCAATTAAATATGTAAAAATTCTTCATTCTTTGTCAGTTTTGAATGTTAAATTATCTCTATTAACATTCTTTGATTTTTGCAAGATTGCCTGTGCAACAGCTGGCGAAGCTCGTAATTGGATGGAAGCATTCAATCAAGCCAAACAAGTGGTACTTGAACTGTTAAAGAATATATTATTTCATTTTTTGTATTATGATTTCTCATCATCTAATGTGGGCTAATAGGTGGACGTTTCCATTTTGAAACCTGCATGTAAACTATGTCTTACATGAGCGTGAAGTTTGACAGTCATAAGATAGTCCCTCCGTTCCTTTTTAGTTGTGTTTCTAGCCTTAATTTTTTGTTTTAAAATGCTTGTCTTTCTACTATAGAAAATTGTACTTTTACGTTTTCAATCTACTTTTTATTATTAAGTTATCAACTAACAATAGTTTCAATTGATTGTCATTTTATATTTTCAATGTACTTTTTGACTACTTTTTATTTTTCTTAATCTATGTGCAAATAACTAGAAAGACATCTAAAAAGGAATGAAGGGAGTATTTTGTAACTAATTCTCTCTGTTGCATATGCATGGGCCAAAATTTATTTTGGATTTCTAATACAACTTATGTTGGACACAGGCTGACTGGGAGCTTACTAGAGGTGGTAGCCCACGGACAAAGTTGAACATTGATAACGAGTATGGACTCTGAACACTATATGTCTTATTTTAAACCTGACTACGTCCTGCTACACACACATAGTGAATAATTCTGAAATATTCATATATGGTTGTATACTGGGGTCTTAGGGACCTCAGCATGAATTTACTGTGGTTCGTGTCCTAGTGGGCAAAAGATTTTCATAATTACTTGGATATTAACTTTTTTGAACTTAACTTGAAGGAATCCTTGTTTTGATGAAACTTCAGCATGTGTACCTCTTAGCCATAGCTGATCCTTCTCCGTACTTCATGTCATAAGATAACTTTCTAAGTGTTTAATCTGAACAGACAAAGTTGTAGTATTAAGAAGACGATCCTTATGATCTGGTGTAGGTGATACTATTGAAGTTTTAGTATTACTTACTAGAGAGCAATACAGAAGCTTTGCAAGTTCACTAACGCTTCTGCATATAATTTTTTACTGTTGTGTGAATGCAACCTATCATGTGTTTCAGTAAGGTTTTTGTTTAATGAAGGATTGACCTTGATGGGCATAGACCTAGAGTACGGCGGTATACGAAGGGTATCAAAAAGCTAATAAAAATTGGGCATGGTAAGTTGGGATGGTTACATGCATTTCAGCCAGCATTTAATCTCTGTTGGATTGTGGATATATTGTTGTCACTGGTTTTCCACTAATTCTCTTGTTTAAGTGAGTTTAATTCAGGATTATAACTATGCATGTGTCTACCACAGAAAATCTTACTTCATAATATATAGGTCTCTGATTGATCTCACTATACAACATTTGTTTTCCCGATAATCTACTATTTGTAGGAGGATACATATTGGGCCATACAGAGCGTTCATTGTTTCTGAAGTCCGTGCAATTTCATTTTCATTGTGAAACAATAATGTTATCACTCTCTTTGGATGTGTCGAGGTTCATGAGAAGTTTACAATCACTATTTTCACAAATTAAAACTCACTGAAAGCTTATGGTTTTTCACATTTGATGGAGTTGAAAGAGTACTATTTATTTGTAGATTTAAGCAGATGGAGAGTTGGCTTTACCTTTTAATGTGTAGTTCTCATGCCTATATTATGTTGGGAATCATTTAGTATTGGAGAAATCATATTCACACCGCACGCTAATCTTGGATGTGCTTTTTTTTAATCATTATTAATGTTGTGAACTGAAAAACTAACCTGATACGCAACTCAAAAAACTCAAGTCGACAATCCGCCCAAATGGTGTTTCGAGTACAAGGTCTTGCTCGATACCTGAAACAACTGGGTAATTACCTAACTCGATAAAGTGCTTACCCGGCCGGGTAACTCTGTACCCACTCGAACTCGACTCGTTAACACTAACTATGATTGAATTCGTTTCATGTGTTAGCTAGATATCTTCCATGTTCATGTATTATCATCTACCTTGATTTATTTTCCAAAGCTGCTTGCATGATGACATAAACTAGCATTTGAAGAATCTCCTTACTTCCTTTTCCATTGATGCTTTAATAAAATATGTGCAATATAAATCAGCCAGTCACATAAGATTCCATTTATGCTAATAACGAATGAGTAACAATTTCTTATGTGTCTAGGTCCAGAGATGCTCTTGCGTCGATCATCCAGTTTGGCGGCACTTGATACACCGAAGGCATACATGGAAGGAGATGGAAGCGATGTGATTGAGGCACATGATTGGAGATGCGTACGGACAATCAATGGTGATCTGCCATTTCTTGTCCCTTATTTTATTCAATAGTCTTTTCAGCATGTAACACAACTAATCTTATCTGTTCCCATCATTTTGCTATCCCCTCTATACCCAGATTCTGAAAGTTTAAGAACTCGTCTCTATAGCATCTTAACATAATTTTTGGTTTTTCAATTATCAGAATAAGTATGAGAAAGACAACAGCCAACTGTTTTAAGAATCTTTCCGGCTTTCGTATTATGAATCTTCAAATTATATGTTTTGTAGGTGTTAGGATACTTGAAGATGCCACTAGCTCTAAGGTATGCATTATTGGACTATACTGTTTTACACTTCGCATGTTTTTTTGCAAATTATTCGTTTATCATCCCTTGGTACTCACTGCAAGATGTGACCCCTCTTTTCCCATTTTGATTGTTGTATTTTCATTTTCTAGAATACCCAGTACTTTGTCCTTCTATGGTTAAGTGATAATCAGTAGTCTACCACCTTCAATGAATTTGTTAAATCTCAAATAAAGTCGAATATGTGACTAGCAAATTAGGAGGGAGTACTTTGCTTGCATGGTGACACAATAGGAGATGTTGAACTTCAAAGAGATGACAAACGCATTTGTTATATCACTTATTATTCGTATCTTGTCATACATTTTTCACTACTAGAGGAATAGTAGACGAGTAACAAGGATAATTACATTGCCCCTTGCTAAGTGAGGAGAGTCTGGGCAGGGAAATTCCAATATTTGAATCTGGAGCTACACATTCTGCATACATTTACATATGGACAGCTTATCTTGCACTTTGGTCTCTTATAAAAACGGTAGAAAAAAGTAGTGTTCATATGATAGTCCACCTCCAATTAGAGACTAATACAATCTTTATACTGTATTTTCATTTTGCATCTTTATTATTATTTCCTATATATTCTTCCATTACAATATATCTAGTGCATTTCTTGATGTCACTGAATAAAATTCCCTTGACACAAAAATGGCAGACCCACAAAGGTGTTCTTATCAAAGCTGTGGCTGTTGTTGATGCAAGTGCGGATACTGTTTTTGAAGCCATCATGAGTGTTGATAGCCATAAGAGATATGAGTATGTTGCTCGTACTGAATTATCCAGTTATGTTTACATGAACTAGAGACACTTGTTCTGATAATTATTTTGTAGGTGGGACACTCTGACAGGTAACTTGGAGCTACTAGAGTCATTGGATGGGCATTATGATGTTGTATATGGGACCTTTGATCAGAAATACTCGACTTGGTTAGTTGTTGCACATTCCTTTCATTTTTATGCTTGCAGTGGTTAAGGATAGCAAGTTTTCTTAAGATTACATGGACTACCAATCCACCATCGGCAGTGGTTCCCCTTTATATGTCAGCAGAGATCTTATAATAGGTCTTTCTAAAGTATTTCCCTTATGTAATAACTATCGCCTTCAGTTGGTAAGGTACTTTGACAAGTCTATTTCAGTTTGCTGAAAATTAGACAATCTAAATACAAACACCAACAAAGACATCCCCGATATACTGACGGTTGGCTCTGGTAGAGTTAATTGCCCAACAAGTGATGACCAGCTCCTTTAAGATCAAAAACGAATTGTTGTATTTCATATAAATACCATCAATTTACTTTGTGTGTGAATGAAACTACATCATAGAATCCAATTGAAATGTTAATTTCATCTTGGTATATTAAGCCCATGAGTAACTCGTAATTGGCTGCAGGTGGCATACAAAGAAGAGAGATTTTGTCTTCTCCAGGCAATGGTTTCATGGGCAAGATGGAGCTTATAGTAAGTTCCATTGCTATAAACTGCAAATTGCAATTTTCTTTCTTGCCTTATGAGGGTAAAATATGGAAAGAGCCCTCGGGGTTGATCTTTTGTACTGCTCTAAAAATTACAATCAAATAACTCCTATGATTCTCTATTGTCGTAATATCAGTTTTGTAGTCCTTCCATAGTAGTCTGGCTGACATATGTTCTACAATGCAGCAATTTTGCTGTTTCCTGCTGTACATAAGAAGAAACCTCCGAAATCAGGATTTCGCCGTACGAAAATTAATCGTAAGAGACTTTCGCACTCTACCGGGTTTGGTTTGCTTTTTGCGCTTCTGTTTGAGATCATCTTATTAGTTTGAAGCACACACACACATATATATACATAGAGTAGATTATATAAACAAGCTGGCAATCAAGTGACGAAAACATAGTGGCAATGACATTTCTACTTTTAGAAAACTTCTGTAATCAGATCTGAGGACTACATTCTTGATGTCTATACTTAAATGTCGGGGATAGTGTTATGAAGGTCTGACAATATTTATATTGTGCATATTTGTGTGTTTTGACTGTTTTCTCATTCTTAACATAAGATATTTTGTTATGTTGTATAGCTTCCACTTGGGAGATCAAAGATTTGAAGACACCATCATCACCTAAAATTGTCAGGTGTTTAGTGACGCAAATGCTTGAGGTGAACAGTAAAAGATGGTTTACGTGGAGAAATAATCAAAGTTCACGTTTTGAAAAGAGTGTTCCTTATGCATTGTTGAGTCAAGTGGCAGGTCGGTGACACCAGATTCTTGTAGACCTCCGAGTTAATCTTACCATATGCTTACAGTTGTCAATTAATGGTCAAATTCATCAGATGGGTAGAGGTTTATAATGATTATTGAGGTGCCTCTTTTAGAAGAATTTGGAGTGCCTATTCATGATCTTTAAGAAGTAAATTATTTATTGACTGTCAGAAGTATCAGACCATCCAGGAGATGTGGCTAGTTAGTTATTTACTTTATCCTGGCAATAATGGACGATAACAAAAAACCAGCTCCATCGTAAATTAGCGAGTGTTGAAAATAATGCAAATTCAGATAAAATGATAATCGATCTCTTAAGTAGCACATTCGTACTCATTTTGAATCGTGATTGAATGAGATGTATTTTGTTGCTACGATACACAAAATTCTCTATTTTGACTACCATACGCAATTTTGTTTTTTGTCTCATCTATTTAGGACTGAAAGAATATATTGGAGCAAATCCAACCCTGGCATTTGATTCACCCACAACTGTTGGTCAAAAAAGCTTGTCTGATTCTTCTGATTCGAATGATGGGTTTGAAGATGCTGTAGGAGTGGATGAGTTTTACGATGCAATTGCCACAGGTTCATCGTCCTCAGAAGATGACGATAGTGATGATGACACAGAAGAAAACAACAATGTATGTTTTCTAGTACCTGTTGGCAGTGACAAATATTTGTTGTAAGGCACTGCATGCACATTCAGATAAATACAAAATGCTTACACATCATTTGTTCTTTGAAACTTCAAGGCCAGAAAAATTAAACTGAAGAATGTAGCATGGGCATTAGCTGGATTGACTGTAAAGCGAAAGTCTGGTAATTTATCTTCAATTGTGTTTCTGATATAGTTCTGTTGATACTTTTTGTCATCTTTCTCTATCTCTCTCTGTCTAAACTTGTCATTCTTTATCCGTATATAGAATTTTTGTCTGGTGATTTAATTCTATCATATCTACACCGTCTAATATTTAGTAAATTTGTCAATGCAGGTGCAGTGGTAAACAAAGAGTTTAATTTAAATGTCCCTGCCATTAGCATTGACCCAAGTCAGTTCCATGGTTCCATGCGGCAAGGGAAGAGTGAAGTTGACAGCGACTGCTGGACATCTCCCAGTGGTTCAGGATTCATGATTAGGGGGAAAACATATTTGAAAGATAGTATGAAGGTCAGATTTTCACTTGTAGATTTTTATAATGTTACTAAAATTAGCCTGATATGCCATGTTGCGGGGCTAGACACTTTGTATGAATATTAATTGCAATAGTATATATAAGTGTACTAGTAGGGTCGTTTTACCCTTAGTTACTGAACTTATCATATATAGGCTGTGAGGGTCTATCAGTAATTTACTTTACTAGGCTCTATTTAACTATTGTATGTTCCCTCTTAAGTCTTGAAGAAAAATAGAACAAAAAACTTCTCCAGCTTCATCTCTTTCATATTCTCTCTACTTTAATCATTATTGCGTTGTGTTTAAATTTATAATTCTAACAATTAACAGCAGTTGATCATGGCACCCACATCCATTTTATAATGTGATCCTCTAATTTCTTTGCCAGGGATAATTCATGTTATATTGACTTTATCAGGTTCCTGGAGGAGACCCCCTTCTCAAGCTAATAGCGGTTGATTGGTTCAAGATGGAGAACAGTGTCTCACAGATAGCATTGCATCCTCGATGCATTGTTCAGGTTATAGCAAGTCATGAGTGACTTTTTTTTGGGTGCAAATTAGCGGTGAAAGTACGAGTACAATAGTATTACAAGTAACGAATACATAAATTTGTAACCAATTGACAATTAGAGTATATGCTAACTAATATATAATTAGAGTAAAAGTACGAAGGAACATGTCTTCAAGGAGAATTGAACCCAAGACCTACTAGGTGGAAGCTTGAGTCAGATGCCACCAGGCTATTAGCCAACAGCTAAGTCATGAGTGTGATTGAGTAATCAATTCCACGTTTATAAAGAATTTTTGTTATATGCTTTCTGGAAAGGGATTAGAAATCATAGAAAGAGTCGTGTACATGTTTTCCATGTTTCAATGCAACTCCTTAAGAAAGTCATTGGCATAGTTAAGATCCCGTTTGAATGTTTTAAGTATACAGATCTCTTACAAACAACGTGCTATGTTCTGTCCATGTGGTGTTGTCCTTCTCATTTTAACATATGCCGATTCATGTTAGATGAGTCTTAAACATCCATATTTGTTTTTGATGATTCCCTTCCTTATTTTAGTCCTTTTTTGGTCTAATCTTAATCCTTCTAGGCTAGTGTAGCACCTCTCATTTTGTGCATCTGTTTTGGCATTTTGGCAGTTTACTATGACACTAACTCTACTTTCCTAATTGCAGTCTGATATAGGAAAGAAATTACCATTCATCCTTATCATCAATCTTCAGGTATGTATAGTCATTTATGTATTACATATACATTTAAACTATAAGATCTGATGACTGGGTATCCAGGCCATTGTAGTACTTTCTCATATTTTCTTAATAGTTTGATTATTAGAGACTTGATCTGGGGAGATGACTACTTCTCATATGATGTCATCATCTTAGAAGATGTGCATGGATGTAGCCCACATATGTTGTCTTCAGTTTATGTTCATTATCTTTAGAAGGAAAAAGCAACAATCAGAAGACAAACAAAAACATTCCTAGTCTCTAATGTGTCTCATCAGCTGTTTTTACATGGGTTGAAATCTATACATAACTAAATGACGATCTCTTCATTTTGGCTCGTCATACAACTGAAATGTTTTTATGGAGGATATTTCCATGATTAATTTCAGGTACCGGCTAAACCAAACTATAGTCTGGTTCTTTATTATGCTGCTGACAAGCCTATAAATAAGAATTCATTGTTGGGAAGATTTATCGATGGCACTGATGTGTTCCGAGACTCAAGATTCAAACTTATACCTAGTATCGTGGAGGTATTGACATGTTCTAGCATTGGTATTTAGCATTTCAAGATCCATGATGTTTTCTCCCTCACGAATTATAAATTCTTATATACAGGGTTACTGGATGGTTAAACGTGCAGTTGGCTCTAAAGCTTGCTTGTTAGGGAAAGCTGTAACGTGCAATTATCTTCGACAAGATAATTTCTTAGAGGTATGCTTCCACCATACTTGCTTATAGTTTTCTTTTTGTTGCATATAAGCCCCTGTTACATATGATACCTTATCGAGCGAGTTGGGTAATACCCGTTAGCTTATCGAGCGGGTCGGGTATTATCTAGTCGGGTACTGCCCGACTCGTTTCCACCACTACTGATTCGGTATATTTACTAAAATGAAAGAGATATCATAGGTGTTGCAAATTACAGAATTCCTTGTCAGTTCTTTCTATGTTGATGACATTTTATTGTAATTAGAGCGTATCGCTATATAATTTATGTGACCTTCCTCTAGTACTTTTGATGCGATACTGTCCTTTCATGAAATATTTCGATAGCAAAAAAGAAAGGAACGATCTCTTAGAATTAAAAAAAAAAAAGTGATTCGTATAATTCTATATTGGCATGGTATGCTGGATTAAGTATGCCAGAAAAATTTCTAACATAAACTCATCCACAATGCTTATATATGATATCAAAAGGGTAAAAATTGTCGGTGTCACCAAAATTAATGCCATTGATCAATCAATGTAGCAAGTGAAGACCATATATCTATGAGATCAGCAATGTAAAACCATTAAGGATAGAACCTTAGAGCTACACATCAGCTATTATACACTTAGTCATCACTCATCACAGAATTATTTGGGAGGTCCATATTTCCATATTCAATGTAATTGCCTCAGAAACCCTATGGCACAAAGTAAAAGCTACGTGTCACATTATACCATTATAAGTAAATAAGTGTATCTTCGTCTGCCAGTCCAAGTTTGATTTGTTCGGTAAAGTGTAGGGATGATAAGTATCCGTTTTACAGATTTTGTTGCAACTTTATACCTAGCTTTTCCTCTTTACCCTGTTTTCCAACTTATTTTTTGTGTCACACTCAATCAATCATCAATCAGGTCTAAAATGATCTATTTATTTATTTATTTTACTGCACAAAACCAGAAAAATCATTAAAAATGATCTATTTAATGTAAAGAGGGAAACGGATGGTGCTTTAACTCCTTAGTCCTTCCTGATTACATAAATTTTTGGAACTCATCAAACCTGGAGCTCTCCTATAGTCATTACGATAGAGACCATATTTGATACCTTCCTGTAATATGCTAAGCAGAAGGGACAATTCCTAAGGTTAGTAGTGGATAAGGTTGTTTATAGAAGGGCCTGTACTTCATCATGTAAACCCAGCTAGTGGCTGAATCTGAACTACATAAAATCAGGCGTAGTATTTTAAATTTCCTTCCTATTCTCTCAACTCTTTTGTTAGTGACGGCTATTCTTTGGCCACTGGATGACATTGTTTAGACAAGAGGCAGTTGTGTATTACGTATTTATCTAAACTTTTGCTCATATTCACAGATTGATGTGGATATTGGCTCCTCATCTGTAGCTCGCAGTATCATCGGTCTTGTGCTTGGATATGTTACCAGCCTCGTTGTTGACCTTGCCATAGTCGTGGAGGTCCGTCTTTGAAACTTATGATCTCTTTTATTTTCTGATTTTCCACTACACCGTTTTTATAGTCGTATAACTGCTGACAGCATCAAATAGTCAATACTAGTTTGTTTCAAAGCTGACATCAATGCCCATAAAATACAGGAGGAGTATAATTCATTTGGAAAACTATGTGATAAAATGCCATAATACATTTAAATTGATATAATACGTAGAGTATGCATATACGAGCGATACATGTTTTATATTAATCTTTAAACATGTTTTCTGTTATTTGGAAAAATACAAGAAGATATAGTCGTCTTCGTCTACCTATTCCATTGCTAGTCCAATAATATATTTCCCTATGATATCCCAATACGATGGTATAATAATTTTGACGGTGAGGCGTGTTTCAATTTCAGGCTAAAGAAGAGGCAGAGTTGCCGGAATACATTCTTGGAATTGTGCGGTTGAACCGTGTGAAGGTTGAGTCTGCTGTACCATTAGAGTCTTGAAATTGAAGCGTGTAGATTTAGTAAAAATTCTAGCAATGATAATGAGTTGTCGATAATTGATGTCAAAACGTCTAATATTGTTGGCAATTTGTGTGATTTCTATATCGATTAATATATATACATTTCTTGTTATATAATATTGTTTTTTTTAATTATTTCTTTGAGTTGCACTGGGGTTGATTCATATTCAAAGAAATCGTTGTACAATCATAAACTCATCCATATCTAACTCATATGCTCGGATGCATTTAAGTTACACTAAATTATCTTCAAATACAAATAAATGAGTCTGACTTACGAACTAAAATTCAAAAAATTCGAAACTAAAAGAAAAGAAATAGCTAAAATTCGAAGAAGTTAAAGGTAAAATTCTAGCCTTCGTTAATTCGAAACCACAAAAATTTTATTAAGAAACCCATTTCGATTGTTATTGTTTTATTGTTATTGCTTAAAACCACAAAAAATCTAACCTTTATAAAAAAATTTGAATGATATCTTCGTTTTTATTAGAACTAGTTATTTGCACGGTTGTACTAAACTTTGAAATTATTAGATGAAGTCGGTTGTTATGACGCAGGGGAAACAGGGACGGCGCCCCATTGTTAAGAACCATAAAAAATCTTTGTAGCTCAGACTTTCGTGTAGGAGGTCACGAGTTCTATTCTCACCGCTACACAATTATATTACATTTTATACATGATCACAATTCTACATGTTTTTATAAACTACTCACTAAATTTAAATGGGTATTGTTATTATTTTTTTAATATAAATTGTTACATTTTATAGAAGGTTACGCTTCTATATCTTTTTATAAACTACTCATTACTCAACTATATCTTTTTTAAATATAAATTGTATGTCCTTCCTTCTCGATTTAAATAGCCTTTTCGTAAAAACTATAATGCATAAATTTCTTAAAGAATAGAACATTGAATTTTATAATATTGTATTATATTAATTTTTTATGCAACAAACAATTATAATTTAATTAAATACTTATCTACATTTTATGAAAAATGCAATTCTTTTAACTTCTTGATCGGGATTGAAGTCCCTTATTGTCTTCATTTGCTCGCAGGGACGAAATCAGGATAGAATTTAAGGGGGGCATAATTTAAAATAATTAAATAAATGGGGCACAATAGACAAAGGGATTTGATCCCTGGTCTCCTTTGTGGAAACAAGAAGACTATGCCAACTGCTCCAACTTGTTTCTTTGTTGTTGCATACTTCTTATATTATATCATCTAATTTTAGAAAACCAGGAGGGGGCACATGCCCCCCCCTACCCCCTGGTTCCGTCACTGTTTGCTCGCAAGACCAAAAAATCTCGAGACCGACCCTTCTAGAATTGATAAATTTAGTTCCGAAAACTTGAAAAAAATCCACTATTATATTATTAGTTTAAAGATTAACTAAATTGTTAAAACATAAATATATTGAACTCTACACCCGCAAAAATTATAAAAGTTTGATATTTTAAAAATATACATTGAAACGAACCTAACAACATGTCATATGACTATATTATTATTCTTATGACTAATAGAACTTCATGGTCAAAATTTTCAAAGTTTGACCAAAATAGAAAGTGGACAAACAAATTGGGTGGAGGGAGTAACATCATTTATTTCAAAAGGTACGTAATATATTTTAAATAATGGATAACTACCTCCATCCCAATTTGGTTGGTGATGGTGATGGTGGTGGTGGTTGGTGATAAGGTTGATGGTGATGGTGATGGTGGGGAGGGTGGTGGTTGAAAATTGGTGAAGAAGATGAAGTTTGAGGCATAAAGGGTTTAATGAGGGGCAATTTAGTCCGTTCACCCAACTTTTATGATAGTTTTCAATAAAAAAAAAACATTAACCATGGTATATATTAAATTGATGACTCAAATCATGGTATTCTTCCAAATTTCTCTTAAAAATATATAGAATTCAACAATAACTCACTTAAAAATTTATCCCTTGAAATTTATATCCATTCACCTATAATCAAATTTATTTTTCATATATAATTAAATTACCCTAATCATAACATAGTTAATGCTAACACAACTTTAGCACATATAAAAACTTCGAATTAATAGATAACGAACTATTCAAAGCCATTCGATATAAATTACCCAATGCTTCAAATTATGAAATAATAATAGATTTTCAATTAATTGATACGAATAAACCTATATAGGAATGCAATCTTAAAAAATATACAATAGAGGAGAATTTGGCAGATTGGCACTTTTTAGAGTCTTTTTTTAACTTAGAGCACACATCCTTTTTTTTGCACAGGAGTAGCACACACCCCCTCCAAAATGACTAAATTACCCTTACTGAAAAAATCAAAACCAAACCCCCCTCCCATTTTAACATTCCCGCTTAATCTTCCCCCCCCCCCCATACACAATTGTTTTTGACGTTTCACTCACCCCCCCCCCTCCCTCATCCCTACAGCCTCACGGTGACTCCTTCTCTCATTCTCTTCTCTCACGCTCCCTCTCACACAACGTTGCCGAATTGACGTGAAAAAAGGTAAGTTCTATATCTCTTCAACTTCAACTTCCATTATTTAGTATAAAGTTTGTTGTTTTTTTTATTTTTTTGATAGTTTTTGGTATAAAGTTTGGATCTTTGTTATTATTTTGGGTAAAAATTCGTTTATTTAGTTTTTTAGGAGATATTACAATTTCGATGTTTGTAGTTGGTATAAATTGTAATATTATTAGTTATTGTAGAAAAATTAAATTATTGGAAATTTTTATACTTTTTTAGTAGATATACAATTTTCATGTTTTTGTTGAAAAAGTTACGATTTTTTGTTGAAAAATTTACGATTTGGTAGAACATTTCGATTTGGTAGACCAACTTAATTTATTTTGGCAAATTCTCCTAGCAGAATCATCACTAATGTATTACAATAATAAGATTACCTTGAATTTGTATATTGTATAAGATTTCAATCCGATATAGGTTTATTTTCGTATGAATTCATCGACACAAATTATTATTTCATAATTTTGAAGCATTATAGGTAACTTATATAGGATGGTTGTGAATAGTATGTTATCTATTAATGTGAAGTTTCTGTATGTGTTAAAGATGAGTTGAGACTAGAAACTATGTAATGATTAAGGTAATTTATTTTTATATGAAAAATAAATTTAGTTATATAAGAATGAATATCAAATTTCAATGGATAATATTCATAAGTAATGAGATATTGTTGACTTCAATATATTTTTAATGAGATAAAAATATGTATAGAAAAGTGTATTCATGAATATTAATGAGAGTTTTCACATGATACTACCTTATGTAAACTATAAATGTATATTTCCATTCTTTCTTTATTGTTGCAATAATTTAATTGACATATTACCCTATGTAAACTATAATGGTTCTATTGAAATGTTTGTATATTATAGCCTAATTACGAAATTCCACCTTTCAAATGATAATTGCGGTTACTTAACAAATAAATATAATGGTGAAATTTTCAAACATCAAATAATCTTAATTAACTCTAATGGTAAAGCTCTTGCTAGTGACCAAAAGGTTCTGGGTTCGAAACTCACCTCATCGCTAATTT
Organism: Echium plantagineum; assembly: GCA_003412495.2. Lineage (NCBI taxonomy): Eukaryota > Viridiplantae > Streptophyta > Magnoliopsida > Boraginales > Boraginaceae > Echium > Echium plantagineum. The sequence continues at coordinate 16,129,449 of CM016564.1, forward strand.
ACAAAAAAAAAAAAAAAAAAATCTTAATTAAGTCTTGTTTGGATATAAAGTAGGATCATGAAAATCATTAAACCTACAATCACATTTACTACTTTAAACTGAAAATTGAAAACACCAAATAATCATAATAACCATATTTTTTAATAAAAAATAACCATTATTTATCGATAATAAAAATAAACTAACTATATAAAATATATATAATTATTAAATATATATAGCTAATATACTTATCATTATCAAATTTGATATAACAATGGTATCTCAATTATTATATTAAATAACCTTTTAATATTTTAAATCGTAGCATTTGTAAAGTTTAGATTATTAGTCATAAATGTATGATAATAGTACTATGTAAGCAAACAGAAATTGAATACATAATGTTTGAGGGGCATCACAAAGATATATGGTTTTGGGGCAGATAGAAAAAATATTGATAGTTCACGAGGGAAATGGTCAAAAAGTCATTCATCATTTCAGTTTCCAAGTTTACAATATCATGGCTAGAGACAAAGTGGGAACTTCTAAATTTTGGATTTTTTATAAGTAGTTTATGAATTTTAATTAGACCATAAAATAGGTAGATATACAAATCATATGCATATATTAATTAATGATTGAGAATATATAATAAATTTTTTTATGGTCAATTTTTATTTAGTTTCTCAAAAAAATGTTACCAACTTTTCTCAAAATATTTGTGTTTGAGATCTCGTTCGATACAAAGTTATCTAGATAACTATTTGTTGTTGGTTAGTGGAGGTGTATATATTTATATTACTTATATTTTTTTATTTTTTTTAATAGTGTCTTCTTGTTCATGTTCTAATTAAAATTCTTGAACCATTGTTAAGAAGTGAACTGCGAAACAAAACAGTTTTTCAAACAAACTCTCATCTGATGGTCCAGCTGAATATTGATGCATATGGACATTGTAATATCGTATGAAAAATATCATTAATATTCAGGAATACACTCTTTTATACATATTTGTATCTCATTAAAACTATTTTATATTAAAAAATGCCTCATTATATATGAATATTATCCCATGAATTTGGATATTCAAGCACATCTAATCAAATCTATTTTTCATATAAATTAAATTACCCTAACCATTACAAAGTTGCTAATACCATATAATAATATTGTGGAATGGATTATTTGTATTACTGAATAATTATACATATTTATACAGAAAGTTGCCTACCATTACGGGTTAATACAGTCAATGCTAATAATGGTCACTAATGACAGTCAATGCGTATAGGACTCGCCAGACAATGCGTATCGCCAGACAACAGGGGTACGATCGGACCGTTTTTGCGGTTTTTTGCCTAAAAAAAAATCGATCCGATTTTTCGGTATTTTAAAAAATCAAAACCGAAACCGGTCCGAAAACCGAAAAAACCGAGTTCGGTTAAAACCGCCGGTTTTGGACCGGTTCGGTTTTTGGGCCGGTTATGGGCTTCAAATACTGGGCACTTTTTGGGCACTTTTTGTACAGATTGATGGGCTTTTTAACTACAAATTCATATTTAGATTCATATTTTGTGCTTTCTAATTGGATTTTTTTGGTCTAAATCTACCATCAACACAAAAAACAATACTCACAAGTCACGACCTCAATATAAATTAATAACAATATCATTCAAATGTTTGGAATATAAAAAAATAAAAATATTGTTCAAAGTCCAAAGAATATCAATCGGATCGGCTTTTATCCGCCGGTTATTTTTTGTAAGACCGATCCGATCCGATCTGTTTTTTTAATCCAAATAACTGAAACCGATCCGATCGGTTTTAAAACCGAAAAAAATCGCCGGTCTTGGATCGGTTCTGTCCCGGTTCGGTTTAAGTCCATATCCAATCGTACCCCTACCAGACAATGCGTATCGCACTCGCCAGACAATGCGTATCGCACTCGCCAGACAATGCGTATAGGACTCGCCAGTCAATAAGTATGGGCTTTGCTAGTCCCATACTTAGATAGCATTTTGTACTTATATAGCGCTCCAATTGAATTGGGTCTTCTTTAACGGATATTAATACTTTCAATTGAATTGGATATTGTGCCAATAGCCTAGACTTGTTCATCCAGTACTTGTCCAATCTTGCGAGCCTATTAACGCCAACACAAAAGAGTTATCTAAGCACCCACTTAGATAACACTTGACAAATGCGCTATCTAAGCAGATATTTATAATAGTGTATAGTAAGGAATTAATTATTATTAATTGAGAGAATACGTGTCAAGTTGAATATTTTCTGATGACTTTTTGGCCACTTGCCCCTTGAGCTATTGTTGTCTTTTTAATTTAATCCTTGATCCTTGATGTATAAGATGTTTTCTGAATTGTCCCTTACTATATTATTCATTTATGAGATGCCTGTGAACCAGCTTTTAAGCTTCAAATAAAAAAACAACTATTTATACCTAAGGGTGGATCCAGGAATAAAATTTAGGGTGATCCTTAATAACTTTTTATATATATATATATATATATATATATATATTGTGACCATAAATACGATATATAAAAAATCCAGTATCTAACTTTAATTATAAAGATAAATACGTTGCACTATTAATGAATAATTAAAAATTAAATTGATTAAAAAAGAAGAAGTGTACAAGTGGAAAGGTTTCTGTTTTGTGATTGTAGAGCAGAAAAACAAAGTGTGGAATAGGGTTTTGAACCCTAGTGGCTCGCATGAAAGAGCAATGCTATCACCATTTCAGCAGCGTTTTCCTTCTTGTTTTTGGGTGATTTTTACAAATTAATGTCGCCAGTCGTAAGGCTTCTGCTTGCGTAACTGTAGAGCAGAAAATAAAAAGTGAAAAAAGGAGATTCGAACCCTATGGTTCACATGAAAAAACAATGTTAGTATTATTACTATTTCAATAACACTTTCATTTTCGATTTTTGGTTGTTTTTACAAATTGATAACCAAACCATGGTGATTCGCGTGAAAGAGCAATATTATTACCATCTTAACTACACTTTCTTTTTTGTTTTTGGATGATCCCGTGCATATATTGACCACCTTTTGAATCCGCCCCTGATTTTACCTTGATCTTAATCTAAATAACAGAAACACATTTTAAAATATTAACTCTCCACCATCTTCACCTACGCATAGTCACTATACCCATAGTCCTGCCCTTACCCCAAACTTTTCACCTTGAAATCATTGAAGTCCTAATATATAGAGACTATCTCATCATATTCATACAAGTCAATGCAAGGGACTAATTTACACCATAGAAATCCACGAGCTCTCGAATTAATCTCATAAAACAGGATCTTAAATAACACCTAACCATTCATTCTGTGAGCTTAACGAAATATGTTGAACATAGGATGCTGATGAACTTACAAGAACCCAATAATGTAAACCTGAACAGTCAAATTTCCCCTGAAATGACAACACCGTTTATTCATTGTAAAAAGAAACAAGCTTAGTATCGACTTTCATTTTGCTGAACTGAAAATATATTAGAAGATAAACATTATCATAGGTCGCACTCAAATGAATGATAAAATTACACAGGTTGTCCTATTTCTTTAATTACGGTCCGAGCCTCTATAACCACAAAATTTATCATCTTGCAATACAACTCAAAAGTCGTAAAAAAGACATCACAAGAAAAACCTCCTGCGACTGGTATCCATTTCCGGCTGCATTCAGAAAGGTAAAGGGGTTAAAATAGGAGAACAATCAGATGATAACCCACTTGTCGTTAGGAGAAACATTATTAAGCTAACCATCAAAAAACAATGTAACACACCTTGTGAACCCACTCATATTCTCCACTCTTGGTATCAAAAGTTCCATGCTGGAGGCTGGTCAATTTCAGTGTGAACTGAGGGCCGCATTCCTGCAGGATTTAGAATAGCATGATTAACAATAAAGACATGAAGAAAGCATAAATCACAGAACGGTCCCGATATGACATGATTAGCATGATTAACAATAAAGACATAAACAAACTATATGGATCAAAGAAAAATCATAGGGTATGAAGTGCATCATTCATCAATGGTGAACTTTAACTAAGTGAATAGTTACACAATCAATTAGGTCATGCACTAATGTGTAAGAATCTGACTACCCTTTCTCATATAAATAAGAATAAACTGTTATTCAGAAAGACTTTGAAACCCATCATAAATCTATATATTCTTTTGACTCCACTTGATTGACAGATAGTTTTTATAAAAATTCAAGTGCTTCACAACATCAGAATTTCACCTCAATTTTAATCATATCATAAGGATACAAATATGGATTAAACAGAACTCAAAAAATACAGAATTAAGAAACAGATCCAATATACTAATGTGCAATGATATTGTGAACCAGCGACTGTAGATGTTTAGAATGCACTCTTAAAAATACGGAGTGTAACATGCTCAATCCTTTAACTCTACTGTGTCACCTCATCTTTCTTGTTCCAGGGTAGGAGGCAGCTATACCACAAGAATTATAAGTTCTAAACCAATAGAGAAAGAAAATACAGAGATGAAAGAAATAAATGCACTAACCTGAAGCCTTGTTTTGACTTTCTGCTGAATACTCGTCGCATCTGGCTCAGTCTTGCTTTTCCTACTTTTGGGGTCCTCATCCTTCGTTTCCTTGGCCTCAAAAATATAACTTCAATATCCAAAATTGGTTGTGAGAAGATAATCATAGAGCATATCATATTCATGGAGTACACAAAAATGTAAATATTAACAGAAGACCAAAAGATTACTATTACCGATGATGACGGAAAAATATGAAGTCCCGCTGGTTGTGGAAAGTTACAACTCGCCGACCTCGGAATTCAGGATCTTGTGCAAAAAGTGATTGTATCATTCTACATTAAAGATAATCACATAAATATCACTAATGTCATGGGCAGATGCATAAACAAGTTGCATACATATCACTAATGTAATGGGAGGAGATGCATAAACACTAAACCATAAATATCACTAATGTAATAGGAGTAGATGCATAAACATGAGATTTAAGAGCCATGACAGCTCCACACAGGCTAAAAGAGGTGATAAGTACAGACAAACCTGTCATTATTTGATTATGTGACTAAGTTTTACATGTCTTTTAAGAATATGTGCACTTTGATGCGTATTAAAATGTTCTCTTACACATTTGAAATAGGCAAGACTAGACAATCTTGGTGGGATGGAGGGAGTATATAATACGTAATTATTATATTATGAATACTCACAATTGGAAGGGAATGCTCTATTCTTACTCCAAATTTGCTAGACTTATATTTCATTACAGATGAACATTAACCACTATTGCATATGTCAAAGAAACAGATCATCATAAAAAATTTAAAAATTAACATTAACATCATAAAGCGGAAAATGATGGGGAGACCTAAGGATTGTTCACTCCTTCATGCAACATAAAAATGTCATCTACCACTATATTGCTACCACTATATTGCAACAATAGAAACATATAGAAACAACCAGCATTAAAATATGACGAGATATTACCTCCCAACACGATGTCCTAAACGGGTTACGAAATTATTTAACACCAGCTCAGGCTTGTGTCCTGTAGGGTTTCCGTGATTCTGCAATATCATCAGCATAATTCGCGGTAAAGCATTTACAGGCATGCAATTACATCATATGGAACTCAAATAAAAAAACATTCTCCATTGATACCTATTATATGCACATCAATAACATTGTTATATATTGATATAGGAGCAATTACTTTGGGTTTGCAAGTACAAAAGCTGAAAATAAAGTCTGATGATTACAAGATAAGACAAATAGCTGAGTGAAAGAAGAAATCCTTTTTCAGACCTGCCAATTTCAAGACAAATCATGTATTTGATGAACATGTGAACTGCAAGCGTTAGCTAACATGGGCTAAAACCACAGAAGTGGCGATTCACTCTCTTATTCAGTAGCTTTAATTGGACTGTTTGTCATATCAACTTCAGATATATTGCTGACTGGACAAGGTGATATTTGATACTTACTATAGAGGTACTTTAAATTTATGCTTTAGTCTTTAGATAATGAATTAATAGTGCAAAGTGAAAACATGAATTTAACGAACTCCATGACCTTTAAATTATTCCTCTTTTTTACCTTAATTTCCTTCCTCAATTTCAAATTTGACAGTTTAAAGTGGGCAGTAGGCCCATCAGGTAAACCAATAATCATGAGACCGTCTGCAGAAACAACAAAATAAAAAAATCAATACCAATAGCAATAAAAAAGAGGATGAACAAATAAGGAGTACCAGAGAAGGGGCAAAGGAGGTAACCTGGTTCACGGCGGTTAGTGTGAACAACTATTATAGAAGTGAAGTCCTTTTTTCTTCCATATTCAACAATCTGCAGAGTTTAAAAAAGATAGTAAACAAAAATAGTGCATTGCAACTATTTGGAATTTTACACCGGTGTTGAAAGCAAACCTTTTTCAGGTCATACGTTCCTCGCTTGTAATAGTGAGAATTAGGAATCACAGCTAATAGATCAGTTATAAAGTCAGGTCCTCTCTGCAAAAAAAAAAATCAACCATGAGTTAGAACCAACCAACCAATTGACAAGTTCCAGAAACGGTAAAGGTTGAATCTTTAGAAAATATACAGAGAAGAAACACAAGGTGAATTTAGAAACAATGTGAAGATGAGAAACAAAACAAACCCACATACAGATGAGTTAAAGCGGGAGGTCGTGATCAGTATCTTGGGAGTAAGTCCTTGCTTCAATATTGGATTAAATTCGTCCGCATCATTACCAACAAAAAGCTACAACCAAGAAACAATAGATACCCCTGAACCTCAACGAGCAAAAAAGAAAATAGTACCCGAAATACACTGACACCAAAAGTGTATTAACAGAAATTCACCTCGTCATCGTCAGGCTGGCAAATAGTTTCATCGGACTCCCTCGTATTCTCAATAGTCTTGGGCACTTGCCTCGGTGGAGGCTGCATACACAAATACAATTTACAAACCAATTCAAATTCTGCACTTCCATTATAAATATAAATCGTTCAATAACACAAATACAATTTAAAAATGAAATACTAAAACCAGCACCCCAAATTTAATTTTCAATGACCAAAATTAACAAACTTTAGAGTGGTGTTAGCACACGTAACTTGGATTTGAACCAAGAATAAGCATACACAAAACCTTTCACGAAATATTACACAATTTATATGAAAAACACTTAACATAAAAAACTTAGTACCCAAAGTAACCTATTAAATGTTATCCACGGACCTATTCACCAATTCAAAATTGGATATTCTTTTTGGGACAGAGTATTCAAATTACTTGAATAAATGTTATATACTCACCTCTTTGCCAAATACATACAGCATATTAAAAAATACTTAACTTCAGAATTCAAAATCCCATTCATAACAAATTCAAAACTTGGCAATCATTTGGGACAACGACCAACTAAACATTGAAAACTGGACAACCTTTGCAGTATAAAGTATGCAATTTACCTAATTAAATCTTATATACTAACCTCTTTAGTACAACATATTCAAATTTACTTCAATTTATGATTGAGAAACTAAACCTTCAGAATTCAAAAAAGGCAATCTTTTCAGGACAAATTGAGTACACGTATCACTTAATTAAACTAACAAACTGGACAATCTTTTTGGGACAAATCAAATATTCAATAGTGACCTCTTGGCCAAGTTCTTCAGCCAGTTTTTCAGCAGCATCACGAGCCTTAGCCTGCTTACGCTTGTCGAGTTTCTTCTGCTGTTTGAGTTTGGCGTAAACTGCAGACCTCTTCTCTTTGTTCTTTATCGTCGAGGGTTGCACTGTTCTCACCCTGCTTACAGAACCTTCCATTTTTCCTGCTTCTTCTTCGTTCTTCGAATATTTCTTCTTCTGATATCCATCTTCGTCCCCATCACCATTTCTATTTCTCTTTAAACCCATTGAAAATAGAGAGGACGAGATAGTTAGATTTAGGGTTTAGGTTTTAGCTGCCGCGATTTGAAGATTCTGTCCAAGTTTATAATAAGGGATCGTAAAAACAAACCAACCTGACCAAACTCGCCAATACCGGTTAGTTCGGTTATTGAGTCGAGCTCGGGTGAATTATCAAAACACCAAAAAATTGGGTCGGGCTTGGATATATATTGAAATCCCCCCGAAATATAAATACCTAATTATATTTTTATTTGTCATTTTATATTCGGATACGATAATTAAAGAAGAAAAAGTTATTCAAATGTGTTACATGTTTAGAGTTAATTGAATAGCATAGTGAAAAATACTCTTGCTCATGGTCTCGAAACTCAGCTCATTGCTAATTAACAAAGAAAAACAATGCATTATATGTTTACCGTTATAATAGCAAAAGGAAACATAAACATAATGACATGTAAGAAACAATAAATATTAATCACGAGTAAAAAGTAGAACGATTATTTATTTACATTTATAACATTATACTTAATCTTCTTTTTTTGGAGTTAATCGAATAGCCTAGTGAAAAAGGCTCTTACTAGTGACACATTGCTCGAGCTAAGGTGAGGTGTGTTAATGAAGAAGGAGGACGAGTTTAATTAATTCTAGTCTTGTTATGTTAATGCCACTTTAGAATCTTGTTTTCTACGAATTTACTCGCAAACACCCACCTCTAGTAGCTATCCTTACATCAAACGCCATGAATTATCTTCAGCTCTCTGTATCATCCTTGAACACATATCCAATTCACCAACAATTACTCCTCCTCATTAATAAAAACAAGAAACAATCTAAATTCGAATGCAAATGGACCAATACCTTATCTTTCCAACAAACCCCAATATCATGCATCTCTTCATCATCTTCTCCTTCTAAACCCAAACTCAGTTCGAATACATCCACCAAGCTATTTGTAAGTGGTGAGTTCTATGTTATGTGATTACAAAAATTAGATCTCAAATGAGGTGAACTAAAACTATCTCGATTGTCGATTCAGACTGGTTTTGGTTATTTTTATTTCTGTCTGGATTTTTGTTTATGTTCCTAATGTTCTTCAGACTGCAGGGCTCTCATTTAGAACAACAGAAGAAAGCTTGAGGAATGCTTTTAAGAACTTTGGCCAACTTGTTGCTGGTATGAAGATCATCTTGTGTGTTGATCAGTTTTACTTCCTTGGTTTAATCTCCTCGGCCTGTGTGTTTTTATTTTCGAACTAAACATCTTAGACTTTTGTAGTGAATTTGGTCATGGACAAAATAGCAAATAGACCTAAGGGCTTCGCCTTTGTTCGTTATGCGACAGAGGAGGAATCGAAGAACGCCATTGAGGGCATGCACGGCAAGGTGTGTGTGCAATGCCAAGATTGAATATCTCTATGGGTTATTGTTTCATCTTGACTTCTGCAGAGTTTCATTTTTTTGTACCAAAATTTAGTTTCATTCTTATTACCACAATCTCTTATAGGCTTTATTCAATTGAAACATGAGATTGATCTATGTTATGTCTGTTGATCTGATTCAGTCATCATATCTTTCTTTCAGTTTCTGGATGGCAGAGTTATTTTTGTGGAGGTTGCGAGGCCAAAATCTGAACTTCGACGGGAGAGCAACCGATAATAGGGACAGTTACACGGGCACTAACTGCTTAAGATCTCTAGTGATAGTTGTCAACAAATTGAGGGACCTGTATTTACAATGATCTATAAACATTGTTTACATTTTAATTCTACTTTGGACATTCATATATACGAAGTACTCCCCCACATCGCCTCATTTCAACCTAAAAAAATAAAGTATACATGAAAATGACGACCATAATTAGTATCTAATGTTTTGATCATTTCTGTAGTTTCTTCGCGCAACTCCAATAGAACAGATAATACATGAAGATATTGTTATTATAATAGATTTTAATGAACAACCTTCTTATGTTGATGAATACATGTTCATTTAGTAAGAACTTAAATAACAACTGAAGTGAAAAGCTCACTCTATAACTATTTCTTGAGGCGTTTCCTCCTGCTGGATAGTTAGCTCTTCCAGTTTAATCCCAGCAGCTTCCACTGTCTTAGTTACCCATTCTTTCAGCGGATCATCATTTAAATCAAGCCGCAGAAATCCTGCGAAAACCCCTCCCATAAACGCAACTGGCTCCTGTAAAGATATTAAATATCAGGGTTAAGAATACCATACAAACATACAATCCGCAAGGAGGAAAGTAGTTGTCATTACACCATTTACATAAGAACACAATGAAGGCCTAAACATAATTTTCTGGTTGCTGCGGGAACTACAATAGTGTAATCCTCACTGCTAAAGAAATGATATGTGGGTTTTCTCCAAAGGAGATATACAACTGCCTCAGCGACGAACTTGCCAATGAGCTGGAGGGGTTTTATGAAGTGAGGTGGAACCACTAGCTTTGATCATGTTCAAGAAATCAAAATGTCGTAGCTCAAATGCAAAATATCCCACAAGATTTGAAGGGTTATTGTCACACAACCATGCAGCTTTCATGCACCACGTGATGTCCTTAGCAATAGGGTAGTTAGGATTTCCTTATTCAATAAAATGGTCATCTCCTATGTTGTAGGAACTGATCAGGTAGTTGTTTACTGGCTAGTTTGTTAGGTTGTTTATACTGGCTAGTTATTTGCTTATTAGTAGGATTGTGGTTGCTTTCTGTTATCTTTTTCGGCTATATATATATATTAATCGGCTCAATCAATAAAGACATCAGTTGAAAGCATAAGCATATGCAATATTCTATCAAACACTTTCATATTGTTTTGTTCTTGATTAATTAATCTGATATATCAATTGCAAGCAGCAACCTTTCAGTTGGTATAACATCAGGATGAATGAAGGCAAGACATCGAGCAAGATACCTCACTTCAATGGGAAACACTATGCCTATTGGAGCGAGGTCATGGAGAATTACTTAAGGGCCAAGGGGCTGTGGAATGTGACTGACATTGGAATTGGGGAAGCTCCTGAGGGAGCTGATGATCAAGAATTAGCTCTCATTGATGAAGCTAGAACCAAGGATCATAAGGTAAAACACTATCTATTTCAAGCATTAGATAGAGATGTTTTTATACAAATCTTAGACAGAAGCACATCTAAGATCATTTGGGATTCTCTTAAAAGCAAATATGGAGTGAATGACAGGGTTAAAAGATCTATGCGTAATCTGTTAAGGAGGGAATTTGAGATCTTAGAAATGAGCAATAAAGATAGCATAAACAGTTATATTGCTAAAGTTAATCAGGTAGCAAATAAGCTTAGGAGTAATGGAGAAGTTATTGGTGATACTGAGATTGTGCAGAAAGTGTTGAGAACCTTAACAGATAAATACACATATGTTGTAGTCTCTATTGAGGAATCTGAGGATGTTGAGAATATGACAGTAGATGAATTGGAGTGCACCTTAACCTTACATGAACAGAAGTTTATGAGGTTCACTAGGGAAGCTGATGATCAAACCGGAAGATTTTCGAATCTCAATATAAGAGGAAGAGGTAGCAGTAACTATAGGGGTGGATCTTACAGAGGTAGGGGAAGGAGCAATGGCAGAACATCAGTTAGTAAGGCACAAGTAGAATGCTTCAAATGTCATGAGTTAGGACATTACCAGTATGAATGTCATTTGTTTCCTTTTCAACCATAATCTTGAGATGTTTCTCAAAACTGAACAATTCTTATTGTGATAATATTGGACAAGAGAAGAAAGTAGAAAAAGAAGGACAATAATGAGCCATAAATAAGAAACAAAAGTAAGAAAAAGATATACGTTTTCTGAGTTTTAAAGAGTGATCTTATTTGCTTTCCACAATATACATTAAATAAACCAAAGCCACAATGAGACGCATATAAAAGAGGTAGAAAATCCTATAGTCCTATCCGAATAGCTCAAATATGAATTTCTTTGAAGAGTATAAGTGACAGTCATCATTTTGCAGCCTAGATTTCTACGACGTTGGAACTCACATATGGCAAGACTAACTCACACTCCTACACATTCTCAATTGTTACGACCCTTAGAGCTTGAGCAGATAATCACAAATGCCGCATCTCTAAGTTCAAAGAAAAGAGTAGAATATATATGAGTAATGGATCCCAAGAAAAAAGTTGCTAGTGTAATTCCCTATAAGTCTATTAACAATCGGATTCCAACTATATTTCCAGAAGTCTGGTTCTATACGCAAATAGAACTGAATCTCGATTCAGGGGTGACATACGTAGTCAAATTCAGATTACAAACGGAATGAATTTAAACCCCAGTTTAACGAACAGAGTAAACAAGCATTTATGAATCGCTCAGCTTGATAACAAATGTAATTCCCATTAAATCCCCCCCCCCCCCCCCCCCCACCGCTAATGGAATACACAACTACAAAATATCTAGAATCTATTAACGAGTTAAATATTGAGTTAGCTAACCTTGAGAGCTTCTTTCAAGATTGGTTGTTGGATAGGATCCAAAATGAAAGAACTCATGCAAAACCCATCGCTTTTGCTATCCTTCGCAACAACAGACGTGAATGAGCGCGAAGACGATGATGGAAATTCACAACCTCGTAGAAAAATGTTGGCTTTATTCAATTTCCCCTGTAATTAACCAAACGCAAAACCCAAAGTTGGTCTAATCAGAAAAATGCAAGAAGGTGAGCATGAACAATTGAACATATAATAAAGATATAATTGTACTTGATGACGATAATTCACTCCAATTATTGATAACGACACTACATCAATTTTACATGGGATTCTATAAACATTAAACCATGTTTCAAGAATCTTGATGATGTAATAATTAGAGATTATGATTACAATCCTTGTAATAACTTAGACACTCAGAAACATCTCATGTGATAGCTTGAAGCTTTGAAGTTAAAAATGAAGAAATGGAAGTTTAAGTTCAGAAAATACAGTATTATACTTGCCTGATGGTGAAGAAATGGTGATGAAATTGCAGTAGAATTGAGAGTCAAAGACATCTTCTTGGCTCTGTTTGAAGATTCTTCAACAGCTGATTTTAGTAACGAAGGTGGTCTGGGGTTGTTCACTTGTCTCGCAGATTTTATGCTGAATGAACCGAACCAAAACGGGTGTGTACATTTCCACCGATGAAATTTTCATATCTCATTTTTTGTCCATTTTACCCTTAATCAAAGTACGAAAATATCGTTTGAAAAAGAATACAATTTAAAATATAAAAAAAAAAATTGAACCTATCAGACAACCATGAGACCATTCCACAACTCCAAACAGGTGCTTGGGGAGCTGCTATTCACGCTGTGATCTCAGAGGTCATTATTCATCCACTAGATCTGATTTCTCATCTCCTTTGAATAGATCCTGTCTAAGTAAGGTCACGGCCATAGAACTCTTCATGTATATTATAATCGGGTCTCTTTTGCTGTATTCCCACGATGTGGCATAATTGGCATACTGGCTTTGGATGTTTTTCACAGATGTTTGTGATTACTGTATACTTGATCATCTTCTTAAAGATGTTTGTGATTACTTTACATCTAATAATCTGATAAGTCTAGGTTGATTAGCCATTTATAATCAACTAACCAATATATCTATGAAATCAAATGTACTTTAATGTACATCACAATTAATTGAAGAGGAATGGAAGTTGTGGGAGCTGAGTGATTTATTAAACGTTCTTTTGGAATCCGACCTCAACGAGATCAAACAGCTTGAAAGTAAAAGACTGGGATGAATTTAAAAGAGGTGATTAGAGGTTAGAGTGCGAAAGTAGTATATTTTGTTACAACCTGCTCGTGTGGACGATGATTTTACTGAGCAAGCATCCGGACTGCCAGGCGTGTGCTAGAAAAGAGGTTATCGACACTTTTGTCTCTGCAATCAAGAATGCTTTCGAACAATTTTTCTATATCTCAGTAAAAAACTTGATAAGAATGTACTCACCAATTGAGAAATTCCAATCTAGTCTAGTTGTGTTGGTACTCTCATTGAAGCTCTGAACCAGCCCATATGGGCATGACTAGTGGACATAATGGCACCAGGCCCATGTTTTAAGAGAATTCGAACTTGCTTAAAATGTATTATTGTATATTTGTATGCTAGTTTATGACTTTATGAGGTATTAATCCCCAAAATTTCATAAATTGTGCCAATACATTTAACTTTTGTTTGTCTTCTTTCATATCAATTGTTTCACCAGTAATGTGATATCATAGTCGGTTTAATTTATATTAACTTTTTACTATATTTATTTTGCAACCCATCACTCAAAATATGATATATTTTTCAGTTACTTTAGAATTTGACCATGAATAGATTATGAAAATTGATAAGTTTCGAAAAATCAATATCGCATGTGATCAAACTAAACACACCATAAATTGAAGAACACTAAATTGTTTGAAGCAATAATACAATTAAATTCTTACATAAGTTTATGATACGTACATATATAACAGTTATAACTCCATAAAGTCGAAAAGATACAAATAAAATAAACAACAAATTCGAACTCTATCTGATTAAATAGCTAAAACTAAAATCAAGAAAGAATTTATTTAAACATACTTAGCTTGTTTAATTTAAAGCAAAAAATGACATAATAATTAAAGCAAAAAAGAACACCATGATGATTGATCTCTAGGATAATGGTGGGAATGAAGAGTAAGCAATGCAAGCAAGATAAAGAATAGCAGAAGAGAGGCCATCTTCTTCAATATTTGAACTGCTTCTCTTAAACATCTTTCTTGCTTTCCCCTTGTTGCTTTGCCCCAATTGTTGCTGCTTTTGTTGTTGTAGTGGACAATGATTTTGGGACACTTTTTTCATTGCTTCTTCTACTACTCTTGAAACCATCTTCAATAAAACTCCCAAATATTTTCAAGAAAATGTGAGTTAATTATGTTTTGGTGGTTAGATAGAAAGAACACATGCAACTCCCTTATTTATAGGAAGCAAGAGACCACTTAGGGACAATTTGTTAATAGTAAAATTATTTGAAAATCACATGCATTGTAGTTTGAAAATACAACAATAATTTAAATTCATAGAAGACAGACAGAATAGTGATTATTATGCTTTATTACATATATCATCATTACTAAACTGTGGTCCAGTTTAAAGTTTGTCGCTATGTGAATCTCAAAAGTGAAATTTATGTGTTTAAGATTTTATGCCTTTAAATTGTAACGACTAGGGAGAGTTTCTACTAAGCATTCAAATTTAAATAAAAATGGAGGGGTCATGGTTACATATGTCATTACCTAGTTGATTGTACAGTGGAAGAACTACTGTTACTTTAATGTATCTTTTAATTTTTTGTTTTCTTTTTGTAAGTTAGCGATAAGATGAGTTTCAAACCAGGACTTTTTTTATCAATGGTCACTAGCAAGAATCTTTTCAATTAAACTATTCGATTAATTCAATAATGTATCTTTTAATTAAGTTAATGTTGCTAAGCTGATAATAAGTTATTTATCCCGATCATACCAGCACTAGTGCATTACATCCCTTTAAAATTCTAAAGTTAAACATGCATGCTTGGACGAGAGTGGTACTAAAATGGGTGATCCCATAACATGACCCCAAGATAGAGTTTCAAAAATCATATCCAATTCTAAAATCTGTCGGCATGATTAATTAAGAGACCATTTGCAGATCACATATACACTATCAGAGGTTATTATTATAACACCATCATTTACTGAGATGAAAATACAACTTGATCCCACTTAATAGGACCATTGCTGCAATTAACTCTATTAGTTAACATATGCTGTCAACTAAAGGGGAATTAGAATTACCAAATCTATTAGAAATAGTCACAAGATTTAAAAAATTGAAAATAGATCAATTCAATAACACATATTTAGTTAACACATAATTAACATTAAAATAGTTAATCCAGAAAAAAAAAATTCGATAGATTCCTGCATTATACTTGCATTTGGTAATAATGTATACCAAAATAAATTTTGAAGTTCCACTTGTAGATGCTCCATTTACTTATGATTGCGACAAAATTAAAATACTAAGATTGTGCAGTCTGGAATTTTGGCAGTATCATTGTTGGATTCTCCATGCAAGCTAGCGTTACTTAATCATAGATGGAATACAAATTAATCAACTTTTTCTTAACTAAATAATTATTTCACATTTTATTTTGGAGGAATATACACTATATAATAACGACTATATACGAACAGTGAGGACAGTTATTATTGGAGTCAAATGATTAGCTTCGTGTAGTATATATATGTTCCCGTCGTATATAATACTCCCTCCGTCCCTAAAAGATTGTCACATTTTGACTTTTGATGGTCAATAAAACACGATTTGAAACATAAATATCTATTATTATACATGCGAAAAAATTATAAAAAGTTAATATTTCAAAAATATATATTGGGACGAATCTAACAAGGTCCCATAAGACTATATTATTTCTTATCGTTTAATGGGAATTCATGATCAAATTTTGTAATGTTTGACTAACAAAAGTCAAAATGTGACAATCTTTTAGGGACGGAGGGAGTAATTGATAAGTTCAACAAACAAATAATAATGTGCTACGTAATAGATTTCAATATAGGATATACTATTACTATTATATATACTTTATGCAATTCATCATGTATATCATCTTAGTTAATTTCTACAAGAAAAAAAAATACTTTCTTCAGTTTATTTTTAATGAGTATATATTTTCATTTTTTTCGTGTCAATAGTGTAAAATTATGCAGTTTGGAAGAAAAGAAACTCATAAGAGCTTCGAAACAGAACAAGGAAAACAAAAGGAACAAACTTTATTGAAAGATGGCTCTGAGCATTTTTACATGAGAGAATGGATTTGAAAATGTAAAAATGGGAGATATACAAATTGGCTATTGATAACCATACAAGAAGCCCTATATATAGAAGAGAAAACAATCAGCTCTTGATTCTTGAAGTTGTTGCTGAGCTGCTGATGTGGAGCTGAAACTGTTGTAACAAAACAGTTAAATGGAAGATGATGTGGGAACGGTTGACCAACTAACTCTCTGAACTAACTAACTCTCCCTCACGTGAGAAGCACGCATATACTTAATGCTAAAGTAGCCGTTGGAGTAGTTAATCAAACACGTGCCCTGAAATCTTCAATAGCTGAGAACAAATCCAATAAACTGATCAAGCTCAACTTGCTCAAATTAATCAATTAATCACATACTTTATCATCCCCCCCTCAAGCTATGAATGAATGAAGTCCTTCATTCCTAGCTTGACAACCAAAGAAGAGAATGTAACCTGAGATAATGCCTTAGTAAACATATCTGCAATCTGAAGAGAAGAGGTTATATGTTGAGGCTTAATCAACCCATCCAAACACTGATTTCTGACAACATGACAATCAATATCTAAGTGTTTAGTACGCTCACGAAAGACTGGGTTTGAAGAAATGTGTATAGCAGCTTTATTATCACACCATAAAGGAATTGGCCGAGGAATAGACACAGCCAAATCTTGTAACAAATAGTTAATCCACTGAATTTCTGAAACAGTAGAAGCCATACTTCGATATTCTGCTTCAGCAGAACTTTTAGACACAGTATTTTGCTTTTTAGTCTTCCATGAAATGAGGGCCTGACCCAGAAACACAACATACCCTGTAAGAGACTTGCGTGTGGTCAAACAAGCTCCCCAATCAGCATCACTGTAAGCTTGTAATTGCAAAGAATACTGCCTAGGATAAAACAGACCTTTTGAAGGCTCTCCTTTAAGATATTTGAGCACTTGCATAGCAGCCTTCCAATGTACCATCCTAGGAGATTGAACAAACTGACTTAATTGTTGTACTGCATATGTAATGTCTGGCCTTGTGAAACACAAATACAACAACCTCCCTACAACTCTTCTGTACATGTAAACATCCTCAAAAATTCGAGAATGATCATTGTGAAGCTGAACACCTACAGATATAGGAACTTTAGCAGGCTTTCCTCCCATTAAACCAACATCCTTTAACATATCAAGCACATATTTCCTCTGATTTAAATAAACTCCTCCACTGGTTTGAATCACCTCCACACCAAGGAAATACTTTGCTGTCCCCAAGTCTTTAATGGTGAACAAATTATGCAAATGATATTTAATAGCACTGATTTCAGATACAACATTCCCAACTACTAAAATATCATCTACATAGACCAAGAGAGCAGTAAAGAAATCCTTCCCTGATTTAGTAAACAAACAATAATCATTGGTAGACTGTTTATACCCAAACTTCTTAACAGCCTGAGTAAAAGTAGTGTTCCATTACCTAGAGGCTTGTTTAAGGCCATACAAGGATCTTTTTAACAAACAAACCTGACCAGGCTCAGTTAAGTGCAAACCAGGAGGAGGTTGCATATAAATCACCTCATCTAAATGCCCATGTAAAAAAGACATTATTCACATCCAATTGGTGAATATGCCAACCCTTAGCAGCTGCTAATGCAAAGATTAATCTAACTGTTACTGACTTAGCAACAGGACTAAAACTGTCCACATAATCTTCCCCTTCAATCTGTGTATATCCCTTAGCCATTAATCTGGCTTTATATCTCTCAACTGTCCCATCTACATTCCTTTTTACCGTATACACCCATCTACAACCAATAGGCCTCTTATCCTTTGGTAAGGAAACCAATTCCCAAGTACCAGTCTTCTCCAAAGCTTTTAGTTCTGCATCCATTGCTTGCATCCAATTTTCTGACTTACTGGCTTGCCTATAACAAGTAGGCTCCTGTTCCTCAGCAATGTTAGCCAAGAAACTATGATAACCAGCTACACTCTGAGGCAAAGATACAAAAGGAAAAGTATCTGGCATATGTGGTGAAGACCTGCCCTGAACTGGAATACATAACTCTTGATTAATATTACTACAAGTCACATAATCATGCATCCAGTTAGGAACCTGTTTCTTTCTTTTGCCTTCTATAACTTCAGTACTAATAACAGGACCTCTTTCCCTGTGTTGAGTGTCCTGATTACCAATATCAGATTGTGTTATGTCTTCAATATGATTGGACTCAGAATAGGATTTATATGGAAAAACAGATTCTTGAAAGATTACATCCCTAGATAAAATGCATTTATGATTTTGTAAATCATATACTTTATATCCTTTCTGAGTTGCAGCATATCCTATGAAAACTCCTTTGATAGCCCTTGGATCCAACTTGTCTGAATTAGGAGACACAATAGTTGCAAAGCACAAACAGCCAAACACCTTCATGTGATCAAGCCTGGGGGATTCACCATATAACTTCTCATAGGGAGTACTTCATCCTAAAACAGATGAAGGCAATCTATTAATTATATAAGTAGCAGTTAACACAGCCTCACCCCAAAAATCCTTTGGTAAAGCAGACTGGAAAAGTAAAGCCCTAGCAATTTGAAGAAGCTGCTTATGCCTTCTCTCAGCAACTCCATTTTGTTGAGGAGTATAGGCACAGCTAGTTTGATGTATAACACCAAGATCCTTAAAGAGTTCACACACATCTTTATTTATGAACTCAGTATCATTGTCAGACCTAAACTACTTAATTTGCTTATTACACTGTGTAAGAATCAATTTAAAGAACTGTTTAATAGTGATGTAAACCATGCTTTTATCCTTAAGCAGGAAGGTCCATAGAGTTTTGGTGTAATCATCCACCAATGTAAGGAAGTAATGACTTCCAGAGTAAGTAGGAGTCCTATAAGGACCCCATAGGTCAGCATGAATGAGTTCAAAAGAGTCAGTAGTGTGAATGTCACTCAAATTGAAAGATAATCTTTGTTGTTTGGCAATGGGGCAAATATCACAAACAACTTTATTAGGATTGCTCATCAAGTGACTCAATGTGTTTACATGCTTCAATACATCATAAGAGCTATGTCCTAATCTAGCATGCCACAGAACACTCTGCACAATATTACCAGCAATCACAGTATTTACAGAATTGAAAGGTTGTTTACACAAACTAACAGAATTACTAATAAAACTTTGTATGGTACTATAGTGAAAAGAACTATGCTCCAAAATGTATAATCCCTTCAATTGAGCTGTTATTCCAACAATGTGATTAGATTGTTGGTCCTGCAAAACACAACAATTATCAGTAAACTTGAAAAATAATTGAGCATCCCTGATACATCTGTAAACAGATAACAGATTAAACTTGAAATCAGGCACAAATAAACAAGATTGTAAGGTAAACTGAGGATGAATATGAACCTTTTCTTGCTGTTTGACAACTCTAGTGTTACCATTAGGCAAGGTTATTACTGAGCTTAAAGGCAAATCACTAAGAGTATCAAACAAATTCTTATTATGACACATATGATTGGATGCTCCAGTGTCAACTATCCATGCTGTGTCATAATTCACATTATAATTCATGATATTCATACCTGCAAACTCTTCACAACTTGCATAGTTAAGAACCTCTGCAGAACCTTGCTTATTATTGTCCTTTAACTTGCTCAATTCTCTTTGCATAGCTTCTACAGACTGCATTAAACTGGCAACCTGATTGTGAGAAAAATTACTCTCCTGTCCTCCATCTTTATCAGCACTGACATGAGCTGCATTATAGCTCCTTTGTCCCTCTGTAGCATTCCTATTCCAAGAATTGTAACTGCTTGTGCCAATTCTTGATGTTGGATTATTAAACCTAGGTCTTGAACCTCTATTTGAAGGGAATTCAGGATAACCCTTTAATTTGTAACAAACATCTTTAGTTTGTCCCTTCATACCACAGTGATCACAAATTCTTTGAAAAGGAACATTATTAGAACCAGACTTCTTTTCTTCCCACCTTCTTGGAGGAAGTCTCTTTTCCTCAGTTTTGACAATCATGGCAGAATTGCCATCAGATGGATCATTTTGATTGATAGTAATGGTCACTGATCCTTTCTTTTCTACTGATGCCACCATAGAATATGCTTTACTTACTGTAGGCCAAGGTTCCATCATAAGGATTTGATCCTTAACAGCATCATATTTACTGTTTAATCCCATCAAAAATTGCATTAATTTTCTGCCTTGTTCCTTCTTTTCTGCATTGGCCATTCCTGTTGTACAAGAACAAATGAAAGAAGGCTGTAGTTCATTCAACTCATCCCAAAGCCTTGTCAATTTGGAGTGGAACACATTGACACTCTGATTTCCTTGAGAAACTGAAGTGATATCTCTTTCTAATTCATACAACATAGGGCCATTTGATGTTCCATATCTGGCCTTTACTTCTTCCCAGACTCTTCTTGCAGTGGGCAAGAAAACAAACTGTTCCTTCAATCCAGCTGGTATAGAATTCAGAAGCCATGAACTGACCATGCAATCCACCATCTTCCATGTATCATAGATGGATGTAAGCTGTCTGATTCATGAGATCTGCCATCTATGAATCCCAGCTTTCTCTTGGCACATAATGCTCTCTTTACTGCCCTACTCCATATCACATAATTGTGTTCTGTGAGATCCACAGACACCACATTCATCCCTAGATTCTCACTGCTATGAACAATGAAAGGCCCAGAATTAGTAAAAACTTCATTATCATAAATGCTTCCTCTTTCCTCCAATGGAGGCATTCCATCAATGTCTTCACCATTTCCATTCCCAGGTGAACTCATAGCTTCAGAAATGTTTTTCTTTCTTCTTGAATATACTAACAACGAGGGTGTATTTAGTAGCTCTGATACCATGTAAAATTATGCAGCTTGGAAGAAAAGAAACTCATAAGAGCTTCGAAACAAAACAAGGAAAACAAAAGGAACAAACTTTATTGAAAGATGGCTCTGAGCATTTTTACATGAGAGAATGGATTCGAAAATGTAAAAATGAGAGATATACAAATTGGCTATTGATAACCATACAAGAAGCCCTATATATAGAAGAGAAAACAATCAGCTCTTGATTCTTGAAGTTGTTGCTGAGCTGCTGATGTGGAGCTGAATCTGTTGTAACAAAACAGTTAAATGGAAGATGATGTGGGAACGGTTGACCAACTAACTCTCTGAACTAACTAACTCTCCCTCACGTGAGAAGCACGCATATACTTAATGCTAAAGTAGCCGTTGGAGTAGTTAATCAAACACGTGCCCTGAAATCTTCAATAGCTGAGAACAAATCCAATAAACTGATCAAGCTCAACTTGCTCAAATTAATCAATTAATCACATACTTTATCAAATAGATTTTAATTATTTAATTGAAATATTCATTACAGTTCAATTGAAAAGTTTAACTTCATGACTAACATACATCTCACATGGTCACTAGGCTACTATTGATCACTATTACTACTACACTTACAAAATGCATTACTTTATACATATGAAACATCTTTTTATACATGGAGTAAATAATGATAGAAGGTTATTAGATACGAATATTTGGCATTCAGATATTATTACATAAACGACCTAAAAAAGATGGTACAACTAAAATAAATGAAAGAAATTATTTTCGATTATGTTCAGTCATTTTCATGTCCTTTGTACTAGCAACAATTATAAGGAATGCCAATTTTGAAGATAACACTTCCGATCTTATATATTTGTAACAATAAATAATTAATGCTATTTTTTACGACTTTTTAAAAGTCAAGTGCAGTATTACTCCTTGTTTTTCAACTAGGCGCTTTATTCATTTGATATGCCCGTGATTAGTGGCGGATTTGAGTATTATAAAGTGAGTGTTTAAAATATTATATATTTTGAAATGGGTGTTCGAGAAACTCAAATATATTGCAATTTAAACATAAATATTAGTTTTTATATTAATTTATTTTTACAAACATATATAATTTTTTTTGTTAAAAAGTATTTGTTCGGCTGAATGGGGGTGAACTAATACAGTTCCGCCCCTGCCCCTGATTGATGCATTAGGTGAGTTTAATTTATGACCACAATATACATCAGTCCCTATGCAGTCATATTTAATATTTAGCGATTGCGAATTTTTCATTATAGAAAAACATAGAATTTAGAATACAAATTAGGTAGTATTTAAATATAATGGGGCTTGATGTTTATTAGTAATTGCTAGATGTTGTTTTTGTTTATTCCCTTTGAAAGTGTCATCAATTATATGGTAAAGACATTCTTTTTTGAAACAATATAATCCTTGTTTTGGGTTATATTGAGATTGGCCATTTCTCAAATTGAATAATATGATGCTGACTTTGATGAAATGAATATCCAAAAATCCAATGAAGCAGAAGAGGAATGCATGTGCGCATGTTCCTTTATTTGCCTCATCCTGTAGCTTGTGTTTAGCTGACACTCTTCAATTGCCCAACCCAATGTTTACGTTCATTGCATCATATTAGTCGATTTCGACATCATTATAATTATTTGGGGATAGATGATGATGATAAGGTGGACGGATTTAGAAATTTTATATAAAAAACAAAGTACTCCGAATTCATATTATCTACAAAGAAAGATATGCAAATTTAGAAAGTCGAACAACTTAATTTTTAAATAAATGAATGATAAATTCATGTTGATAAAGAATATTTCGGTGAGCAGGGACGGATGTAGAGGGGTGCACGAGGTAGCACATGCTCCTCTAGTTTTTTACACCTAAAATTACTATTTTACCCCTAGTATAAAATTTATACTTTTTCGTTCTTTTTTATTTGTCTTTCTAGCCTTTATTTTTTGTTTGTAAATATTTGTCTTCCTAGCATAATTAATTATAAATTTACATTTTCAATGTACTTTTTGATTATTTTTTCTTATGAAGTTATTAACAAACCAATTATATAGTTTCAATTGATTGTTATTTTACATTTCCAATGTGTTTTTTGGCTACTCTTTATTTTCCTTAATTTATGTTCAAATGGCTAGAAAGACAAATAAAAAAGAACGGAGAGAGTAAAACTTTTATACCCTTAATAATCTAAAACATTACGTGTTATATTACATACGTTAGTTTGAATTATATAATATAGCAACATGGACTCTTTATTATTAATCCAACTTCCAAGACTTATCTTAACCCTTAGTTACGGTAGGTTTTTTTTATCTCCACACCATATCAAATTTTTTTATTAATGCTAATGTTTTGTTTCAAATTATGATAAAATTTGTTGTTTTGAATAAGTAAGAAAGTTCTATTTAGATTTATAAGCATATATTTTTCAAAAGAAATGATTTTGTGACTTGGGTTGATCAATTTGAGTTTTCTTTCTTGTGTGTACCACAATTGTAGTTTTGAATGATCAAGAAAAGTTTAATTGTAGAAATTTATTAGTAAATTTGTTATATAAAATGTATTTTTTATTCGGCTTTGATCAATTTTGAGTTGCTTCTGAGACCGTTGTCGTTCTCATAATCAATATATTCAATTGTGTCAAATGAAGCTATCATACAGAGGTTTCAAAGCATGACAAAGTGTTGTGGTCAATTGTAATTTGAATTTTTTTTAATATGCTTGTCGTACTTTTTTGTATTGACTTTTAATTTTTTTTTTAATGATTCCATATTTTAATAATTGTGCTACCTGTTATATTATTTTCTGCGTCCGTTCCTGTGGGTGAGTATCATATAAAATATACTTTATAGTGTGATCATGAATAATGGTAAGGAGAGGACATTTAACATGTCTTCGCAAGCAATTATTTTGTATGTTTTTTGACTAACCGTTATGTGATTAGTTATTTGTGGATATCAAAGTATGGTAATATAATATTGTAATCGAAACATATTTTATATATAATAAGATTGTGAAAAAGGCAAAAAAACTACTGATATCGCTTTTATCAAACTCTCATATCTCCTGATGAAAAATAACTTGTTTGTTTATTTTTATGTTGAGTAAAAATAAGTTCCACCAGTAATTTCGTATAAATTTATAAAGTTTGGACATAATTAAAATTAGTTGTACCACCACATCGGGCGGACGGGCACCAGTTTTTTTTTAGCTCAATCAGGGTTTTTACATGCATGCTTTAAATTCATCTTATAGGAATAAATGAAATCAATATGAAAATTTAATATTTTCTATTATGTGCCCTAAAACATATACTCCATCTGTTTCAGTATGTTTGATTGCTTAGAAATTTTGTCATGCTTTAAAATGTTGATTGTTTACATTTTCAATTAACTTTTAAGCCTATTTTCAACTTTTTACCCTATAAATTAATTTTTGTCCCTAATAAAACAACACTCTAACACCTTTATTTGAGGACATATTAGTAATTTTGCATAATTCCTTAATAAAATACTTTTTTCCCAAAGAATCAAACATATCGAAACGAAGAGTACTACAAACAAAGAAAATACAAAAAAGAGTGGTACTTGTTGTACACATTTTTTTTTTTTTGGTTTGAAAATCCAAATGTAACATGGAGGGGGACCTACTTGAAATTTGTTCCAATTGAAAAGGACAATAATGAATAAAACCCATAATTGACAACATAGTGATGCAGAGCAGGGCCATAACTAATAAAACAAGGTGCTCATCAGACACTTGCATTGTATTTGTACCTCTTCATGATCAAATACAAACACTTGATAATGCTCTCCCATATAATTCAACCGAAAGCGTAAAACATGTTATGGTGACTACAGTCTACATACTCATGCCTTTAATGCAGAGTAACTTCAACTTCTACCAGATGTTCGAGACAAATCTAGATGTTTTAGAGTTAATGTTCGAAATCACCATAATATTAGAACATGTGTTCAAAACACTTAAATTATATTTTTTTCTTTATACATATAATTTTTTTTTCTTTCTTTAGAAGAGCGACTATTCGTTTGAACAAGGGTGAACGCCTATAACTCCACCACTGAGCGGAAGCGCCCTTATACAGAGTCAGTTAAGTAAGATTAGTAAATACGTTATGATTTCAGTCTATATATTATCTATATACGAATGAATTAAAGTAAAAGCAAAGTTATCCATACATATTATCATTTCAGTTCTTTAAAATGTTATCAAACACTAAATACTGAAAATATTTAGATTAGTGTTTAGTCACTTCTAATCAAACTTCAGATCTACAATACTTGCATGCAGCCTATGATTTGAATCTTGAAATTTGAAACATAACAGGTGATGCTTGAAATTAAGGGTATGATTTTCTAAGTATGCAGAAATTTCTCGAAAAAGTTCTTCCACCTCAACACAAGGCTAAAAATATCTCCTCCCTCGAACAAGACCGACATTCAAAAATTTGTTGCACCTCAACATGACAACATGCCAAGACCAAAACCCCTCTCCGCTCTCAAACAAATGCATTGCATTTTGCTCGAGACATTCGGATGCCCTATATCAGTTTAAGAAAAGTCGAACACTTGCTACAGGTTCTGTTGTTCTGCCAAAGCATACTTATGTGGTCATTCTATCCTATACGGCGAACAACTCACAACTAAGAAACATTGGGTGATGATTCATCAACCGTTTCTTCAGAGTCTGAATCATCAACCATCTTCTCCAGAGAATCCATATCTCCAACTTCCGAAGTGGTATGGAGCCTGAGTTTCTCAGCATCCTCACTGAGAAAATATTCAAACACCACATTAGCACTATACATGGTTCAGGACAACTTAGGCACATGCGAACATTGGAAAAAACAAACTTACTCTGCCACCCCAAAGATCTCCTTGACAGTTAAAGAGCTATCCATTGAACAAAACTCAGGCAGCTGCCAACAAAGGATAACGAAGCATCGATTAATGAGCACCAATTGGAAGTACAATCCTCATACATGGCAGGTCAGGTGGAACAGTAAAGACAACACCCATTGAACAAAACTCATGCAGCTACCACAAAAAGTATAACTGCGCATCTATTTATGAATAAAAAATCTGAAACTAAAAAATTCAGGACAAATCGGTTGAAACAGCAAAAGGCAAAACCAAGACTAATGCCATATCACTTCAACGTTCAACCAATGTTTGATGGGTTCTAGAATTAACCCGGCCTAAGGTGAATGACCAAACATAGTTATGAGGCTACAAGACATAGGTTGAAGAAACTAATATTACATGAAAGAAAGCTTAGTGAAAGCAGGTGCCAATTGAATAAGAAAATCGGATGACGATTATGGTGTACAAAACTAGACAAACAGTAATAAGTTGTGAAGACCTATCAGAAATTTCCAGATCCAGAGATATATAGTGCATACAGAATGACATCCAACTACCTCAAATGCAAAATTCCTTATTCTAAGTAACTATTAGATGAGCTTTTTGGGAACAACTTATAGATATCTACGCTAAAACCTAAATTTACAACTCCCTCCAATCCAAAAATAGTGGTCTTTTACCCATTTCAATATTATCCAAAAATAGAGGCTTTTTACATAAACCAAATCAAAATTAGTCATTTTTTCTCTTAATACCCTTAGTTGCATCAAAAAACTCAAATAAAAAGTAATTACATTAGCTTGCATGATTATTTGAAGTACCACATTCCAAGAGTAATTACTCCAACTTAAATAAGGGTAGAAAGGTCATTGGGAGAATATTTTTAGGTCTTCTTAATCTGTGTGAAAATCCTAAAACACCACTATTTTTGGATTGGAGGGAGTACGAAATAATTAGAATAACTCGTAAAGACGTCTAACATGTCAAACTACTTAACTCTAGAAGAATAGAGACATTGTTATTTATTGCGGTATATATGCAATGGAGCTGTAGTAGATCTATTATAACTTGGATAATTTCTGACCACCAAACAATCATTTTGAGTCACCTTCCAAAATAAAAGTGAATTGAAACAATTGTTTCGTGGCTGAAGTCATCATAAGTAGTAACCTTATATATAATTCGCCAAATTTGGAGCACTCACCTCGGATAGATAATAGATCTTTCCAAAAAGTGTTTGCACGGCAAGTTTTCTCTTAAAACCCTTTTCAGAATACCCAGACATGTCCATGACTACTGGACCTGGAAATGGATATTAACCTTTATTAGGTAGAAGAATAACATAAAGTCTGTTCACCCAGAAGGGTGAATAGTGGAGGATACAAACACATGAGTCTACTGAACCGCCAACCAGAAGTGTATAAGTATTGCATCTATATCGGTTGAAGACCATAAATTAAGACATAAATCTTTCATCTAGCGTTTAGAAGAGCATAAAAAGAAGGTTGCATATGGAATGAATTGTTTTTAACCTTTATCTTTAACAATCCGTCGTGAGATATCATTCAGAATTCCAACTACTTGAGAATCGTCTAACATGGTTGATTTTCTGAGTTTGATTAAGTTATTAACCAAATCTCCGTTGAATGGCTTTTCATTCAATGCATAGCGAATATACTTCCGCAAAATATCCTCCGCTTCAAAACCTGTCTGGAAATGCGAAACCAATGAGGTCAAACTAAGTCAATGGTACTAACATGTTGAGGAGGTAATAAGATGTAGCAGACTAAATATAAAGCGTAAGCTAAAACTATAGCCATCTAAGATACAACAGTCTCAATTATAAAGCATAAGTAGGGCTAGACTATGTGCCCATCATATAATATGTTCTGTCTAAGAAAGAGTGGAAGACACTATTTGGTTATGCACATAAAGTTGTTTTTAACATGATATACCATCAATCTACGAAATGACCATATGCAAGATAAAATGGAATCATCTTCTTAGAAATTCCAAATATCCAAACCTCTATTTTTTGCTCGAAGTAGTAGATAAGATCTTTAAGACATAAAAGCAGAAAGAGAATCCAGTTGCATTCTGGTTAGTTTTAGGTACGGATTGAAAGCACGGAAGAAAGAATAACAGAAATATTCAGGAGATAACATCCCTTCATACTGACAATGTTCATTCTGCTATTCCAGTATAATCAAGAAAACACTAGTTAACTATTTTGTATGTTGGAGTGACTCGACCAATGTTACTATCGATTAACCAGCATTCGGTCACAGTCCCTTCTTCTAATCTGGATTGATAGGTGTGATTCTTGCAAGTGTATAAACCTTTCCCTAACCATTAGCATTAATAATTCGTAGAGTAGGGAATTCAAATAATAGGTCCTACTATTGGCGTCAATGCTTACCCTTTTAATCAATTCCTCAAAAGCTGATGGCTCTACTGTGTCTGGTCTTTTCTCAAATAGTTCATCAATAGATTTGCATACCTCAGCATTTTTGTTCACCTGAAAGCAAAATATTCAGTCAAGCATAACAGCATAACAACATTACACCAATCTAACTGAAGTGCAGTCTGGGAAGCTAACCAGCTTTGCAAACTGAGGATGACATAGAAATCATAAAAGTTGCAAGAAATAAAAGGTGTTAAAGGTTTTGAATTCAACCACTTGTATTACTTCATACATTTCAAGCTCTTCCTGAAGCAGCAAGACATGGTGGGTAAAACACAGTGTTTACCCCAGAAGATAAATTTATGGAGTAAAAAAACACAAACAAAACATTACTTCAAGCACTTTCCAGTGGAACTTGTGCACACATAAAGTCTCCGTAAAATAGCTGCTTTTTAACTAATCCCTTCCACTAAAGTATAAAACAGTTACGATTCTTAGCCACATCCTCAAACTGCCTCTTCAAAATGCCTGAATTTTCGTGCATATTGTTCAATTACCCTGTTTCTATATAAGTTCATAAGAACCTAAATTTTAAGGTAAGTTAGATGCCTCAAATCCAAGACATATTCTCACTAAAGCAATGACAAAATTGATCTTGTCATCAATTAAGTGGACTTAAAAGATTAAAAAAAACCGATAATCCAATTATAGGCATTTTCAGGACAGCATTAACAATAGAAAAACCAAGAATTCTTCCCAAACGACACTGACTACATTATGGTTACAGCCTTCGAGGTCTTCATACACATTAACAATATAATTTTTTAGCTATCAATTGAAGTGGTATCACATAATTGAACAAATTAAGACTATCCGTTACACTCAAACTCAGTAGCTCAATAGTCCTACAATAATCATGACATAAACAACCCCCTTGTCCCATAAGATTGTCCATTTCATTTTTAATGCTCAAAATCAACAACCTTTGACCCTCAATTGACACACACAATTTTTTATTTGACTCAAAACTATCATGTGAGTAGTAAACTACATTAGAACTCAGACCATTTGACATAATTGTTACCAAATATTATTTGACACACATCAAAATAATGAGTTCAAACTTCTATAAGTCGACCATCGAAATTCAAAATGGACAATCTTACTGTGATAGGAGTATCCAAAAAGAAAAACTAAATAATATCAGTACCCTAAAAATTTCGCTTTCCTTCTAAGCGAACTCAATAGTTGTCGATATATTTCCGATGGTTAAAACTCAAAATCAACCACTGGACAGCCTTAAGTAACACAGATAATTTTGATTCGACTCAAAACTAAACCGTAACCTACAATAAAGGCACTAGCATATATACGTTCCACCAAATACTATATAACATACATAAAAATATTTGAGTTCAAAGTCAACCATCAAGACTAAAAATGGACAATCATTTCGGGTTTACATAGAGTAACCAAAACAGAATAACTAAGGATCACTCCCCCATCAGAAAAATTCCTCCAATTCTGTTTCACAATGATAAAAAATGAACAAACTTTGATGTCTTAACACAACTTCACCTTACAATCAAAATATGCTAATACTACAGTGGTGCAAGATACTATAATTTGATACATTTTTGACAAAATATCATCCGAACAGTGTATTAAAAAACATTGAAGCTCAAGTTAAGAATTGAACACATCAAATTTAGAAATTGAACGAGTATCCTACCAACTTTCGGCGTTTCTCCCTAGGTGAATTGAACTTCCGGACAGTCTTAACAAGTGCAATAACAAAGGTGACACCAAAATAAGCCAATGGGACAGCAAGAATCCACGGTAACTTGCTTTGTCCGACCCGTGGACCTGGTAAGGCCTGCGTAACGGACCCACTGAACTCAACAATGTCCAGCGCCTTCTCTTGTATCCATGGCAAATCTTCCTCCACCTCCTCCTCCTCCTCAATTGCTTCCCTTTTCTCCTTCGCACTATTATTACTACTACTACTAGTGGAAGCTGAAATAGGCGAAATACGAAGATGGGTTTGGTTGTTTATGGAAAATGAAGAGGTGAAGGTGATTCTTGAGGAGGGGGGCGTGAGGGGTGGTAGAAGGCGGCGATTGGTGGTGGTGGTGGTGGTGGGGTAGGGAGTAGTTGAAGAGCAAACCCAAGAAGCCATTTTTATCAATCTTTTGGTTTGGTTTACTAGGACTGTCACTAAATTGACTTCAATAGACGAAGAGGAAAGACTGATATGGCAAACAAGGTCTTACTAAAGGATGGTTTGGTTCGGCTTGATTGAGCTCGATTCGAGGACGGGTGTGTTTTTTAAAGTAAATGAATTGGAATTGCTTTTTTTTTCTAATTGTTAGTTTTCGCTATTTTCATAATATCACACAAAGTATTAATGTTTTTAGAAATTTCTCACTTTGTTAGAATTTTTTCATTTCGTTATCCGAATTTAAAAGGGTGAATGACATTCCCGAGATTTATATTTAAATATTTATACTATTAAAAAGTAATTAAAATAGGATGTAGGAGTATTATTAGGAGTAGTTCATAAGATAAATTATTTTATGTATAAGATTTTAATTGATAATTAAGATACAACTCGAAGATATAAAGTGATTATTCGAAAACTCATTGATCTAAATGACATTTAATCAAAACCTTATGGTGTTGGAATTCTATGTACTTAGAATCTATGATGCTCGTGGACCATTATATGAACAATCAATAAAATAAATTATTTAATGAAACTATATATGAATATGACGATGTCTCTCAAATAAACAACTCAAAATAATAAATTTGCCCTTAAAAAACACTGTTTTGTTGTGTGCATATTGTTGCCCGATTATCATCTGACTTAGCCATTGATAGTTAGGAGTTACCGATGGCTAGTTATCTTAAGTACAACTGAAAAAAGGGTTTTATGTAACCTTATCTTTTTTCAATTTTATTTGTTTTAGAAACAAATAAAGATATAATACAAAAGCCAAAAACCTCTTTATTTTTTTGGTGAAAGATGAACACCTATAAGATGAAACAAGATTTTCTTTCATTCAAAAATTATTTGGGTTCAAAGTTTTGATAATCGTTTGAAGGAGGATTCAATCTCTCGTATTGTGAATTCTCTTGGAGGAACATGAAATGCAAAAAAAATTAATGGTTAATTAAAACTTTAGGTTCACTTTATTTGAAAACTAATTATTTTTATTCAATTGGGGTAACTTAGATGAAATGTGTAACCTCATCTAATTTTTGTTACCCTTCGAATTGAGGTGTAATATAAGTGATTAAGTGAATGATGTTCTTTATTGTCTTCACCTCAATTTACCTTAATAAAATAAATTAATATGCACATCCACATTCACCTAAAATAACTCCAATCTATCTTAATAATTTAATTTGGGGTTAACAATATGAGGTAAATGTTAATGAGGATAAAATTTAATGATTAATTTAAGTGAGGTTAATTTAGGTGAATCACGTGATTGTGTTAAAATATCATTTGGATATTATCTAATGTAACGAGATGTAACAAATTAAAACATAACTTGAAATATCTATCGGCTATCGCCTATGTTATGCCCGAGTTTGAGAATGAATGAAAAGGGATTACTTTAGGTGGATAAAGTTTAATAATTTAATTTAGATTAACCTGGATGGATAAAAAATTGGTCTCCAAGCAATATAAACTTAAAATCTCATTCAGATTCATCTACGGTAACCACTTCACCTCAATTCAAAGACACCATCCCGAGCTTACGCGAATATTTTGGCTAATTAAAATCACTCAACTTTGACTCTTAGTCGGTCTTATTCAAATACTCTTTATTCAAATGCGTATAAATAACATATATTTTAGTTATTAGTTTATTGCATAATTTATTGGATAGAATATTGAAAATACACTTAATACAAATTACATGCAAGAAAACATCCATTGATAGATGCAATTGGAGACATTGAGCTCAAGAGAGACTCCAAAGGCACAACTATTTAGAGCTTGGAAGGTCCTTTAGGATGATGGATGACAATATGATTATATGCATCCAAAGTCAGAAAATCATCCAAAACACCCACACTGCATTGCCTGGAGAATATCTTCCCAGCCTCCTTATACATTCCCTTCTTGAACTTCTCCTTCCCAACCTCTCTTTCAATCCTCTCCATTTCTTCCTCGATTACTCTCCCGAAAAGCTCCCGACTCACCTTCACTCCCAGACCATCCCCGTCCAACTCCACCCCGTACTTCAGCCACTGCCAGATTTGCACCCTGCTGATCTCTGCTGTGGCCGCGTCTTCCATCAGATTGTAAAGTGGGACAGAGCCAGTCCCTGTTAGCCATGCCGCGACATACTGGATCCCAACGCGAGTGTTCAGGCGTAGCCCTTCCAATGTCCTGACTCCTACCGGCCTCATCAGAAGATCTTCCTCGGTTATTCTTGCAGCGTCTTCTCTCTTTACCGATTGGATTTGGTTCGGATTGCTCCCCATGTTGGTGTTGAATACTTCCATGATTGCAGGGATTAATCCAGGGTGAGCTGCCCATGTTCCGTCGTGTCCTGCATTGACCTCCCTCAGTTTGTCCTTCCTCACCAATTCCATCGCTGCTTCATTCGCTGCCGGGTCATCTCTGATCGGAATCTGTGCTGCCTGTTTCAAAATATTCCCCCAATTTAATTAACTGACCGAACGCATTACGAATAATTCCCTGGAGAAATACTTACCATGCCTCCCATAGCATGAACCCCGCGCCTGTGACAAGTTCTAATGAGGAGATCCGAGTAACTTCTCATGAAATGCTGGCCCATCCCGACAAGCACCCTGTCGGGAAGCAGGCGGTCCGAATGACCCTGGAAAGTTTTAACATAGCTGAAAATGTAATCCCATCTACCACAGTTGAGACCTACAGAGTGATCTCTGAGCTCATACAAAATTTCATCCATTTGAAAGACTGCTGGAAGCGTTTCGATCAGAACAGTTGCTCTGATACTTCCTCTCTCAATCCCAGCCATTTTCTCTGCTCTCTCAAATACATTGTTCCATATCCTAGCCTCCCTGTTCAAATAACATCGCACAACGATTTAATCTTTTTTTTTTGTAAATTAGCTATGAGGTGAGTTTCGAACCAGGACCTTCTGGTCGCTAGCAAGATCTTTTTCCACTAGACTATTCGATTAACTCAACGATTTAATCTTTTCTAAAGTACACAAGCCGAATTCAGTAGTCATATATAACCAAGTTTTGATACCTCGAGTTCTCCATCTTGGGAAGGTAGAAGAAGGGTCCATACCCTCCACCCTGAGTGCGACGGAAGGAGGCATAATTGTGGAAGAAGTAAAGGCCAAAATCAACCAGACAACCAATTGCAGGTTCACCATCGATGAAGATATGAGCCTCAGGAAGGTGCCAACCTCGAGGCCGGACGAACAATTTAGCCGTCTGATCATTCAGCTTGTAGACCTTGTTCCTAGCTTTATCATGGAAGCTTATTGTTCCATTAACAGCGTCCTTCAAGTTAACTTGTCCTCTCATCAAATTCTCCCAGGTTGGTGAGAGTGCATCTTCAAAATCAGCCTGAAAGTGAAATTTAATACATATTAATTCAAGAATCACTAAGCGGCTGCAAAAACATGTGTGATCGAACGTGTCTTAAATAACTAACCATAAAAACTTTGGCACCAGAATTGAGAGCATTGATGATCATTTTCCTCTCAACAGGGCCAGTAATCTCCACCCTCCTATCAGCAACAGCTGGTGGGACTGGAGCACACACCCAACTAGACTCTCTAACAAACTTAGTAACAGGATCAAACCCAGGCAAGGAGCCGTTATTATACCGCGATTTCGCCTCCTTCCTACATTCCATTGCATACTTAACATGCCCCCTGAATTCCCTCTGCAAATCAGCAACAAACTGTAATGCATCTTTGGTTAGAATTTTGGCAAATTCTTGATCATATCTTCCCCTAATGTCTACCCCTTCAGGCACATCATAGTAACTCATGGTTGGTTTTCTCTCGGTTTGAACCAAAGTTCCTAAACTCAACATGTTTATAAATATGAAAGTGTGTATTCGTGGAGAGTTTTGATGGGTTGAAGTTGAATGCAAAGCGGTGGGGGGTTATGAAGGGGTATATAAAGGGGGGGGAGGATAGGGATGATGAGTGTTATCATGATGGATAAATTTGGAAATAGGGATGATGATGATTGATGAGCCATACTTTGGTTTTCGATCCTCGTGCCTGTCTTGGAAAATGGGATATCATCATGTTTTTTCATATTAGAACTAGTACTCCTTATCTCCAAATGTTGAGATTATATTCTTATTAGTTACTAGGGGGAAGGCCTCCTCTAGCGACGAAGCCCGCATAAGATGG